>VDFB02271358.1:1034333048-1034398234 GCA_007258455.2 Sequoia sempervirens | reverse complement strand
AAGTTTAATTTAAGGTTTCAAAAAGAAATGTATAAGTTGTTTCAGGTTTTGAGGCTTGATGAAAATGTTTGTTTAACTACATATTTCAATGCTTTTGATGCTAAAATGACATATCTCCTCAGAGATAAGGACCCTCAGACTATGAGGGATGCATTTAGGGTGGCTATAAATATTGAGAGTAATAGAAGAGCTTTTGGGAAGTATGGTAGTTGAGAAGAACCTACACTTTTAAAAAATCCTAAGAATAAGACTGAGAAGGTTCCGACTGCAAAGCCTAAAGATGATGAAAAGTGGTAAAAGGTTTATAGTACTTTGAAAGACATAAAGAAAATTGTTTCCAAGCAAGAGAAGGGTAGAGGAAATGAAAGGCAACCCTATAATAAAAATGATAGGCCGCCCAGATTACAAAATTATCCTTATAATACAAATTGGAAAGATGGAAAACCAATCTTTGCTAGCCAGAAGCCTAAAAATGATAAGCATACACCAGACCCCTTGTAGAAACATTTAGTGAATCTAGTAGCAGATAGACCATGGTGTGAAGTGTGTGAACATCCACATGATAAAAATTATTGTGGTATTTCTCAGTTGCTTGTTGCTGAGGAAGTAGAAGAGGATGTTCATGATCAAACATCAAAATATGAGCAGGATGATGTAGATGTTTGTATGGATAGATCATACATTAATGAGGAAAAATGTTCCTTTGATGATGAAATATAGGAAGCTGATGTGGATAATCAGAGGCAGGGAAGTGAGATGTACCATCAATAGGTCTTTTCTAATGAGGAAGGTGATTTTGATCATAATGCTTGCAATATGGAGCAGGCTGAAGGTTCAGTGTCCTTAAGGAAACCATCAGAAGAAGAGATTGCAAGATTGAGTGAGGAAATGGCTGCTCAAATGAGAAGTTCACTTCAACTGAGAAATAGAGTTGTGGGTGGTGAACAGGGTAAACCTACTAGCCTGTTTATTAAAGAACAAAAGGACAAAAACAAAGGTATTAAGGTTGACAACAAAAAGGATGTTGTAAAAGTCAAAGAGGTTACGAATGATAAGGTTTGGACAAAAAATAACAAAACCCCAAAGCCTCAAGAAGGTGTGACTTCGTCACTGGTGAAGACCAAGGTGATTACAAAGTTAGTTGAACCTACTGCAGAGGATACAAAGCAAAATAAGTTAGTAGGAAGTAATCAACCTGAGAAAGGGGAAAATGATGAAGTTATGATGTCTAATCTGCCTAAATATACACCTGTAGATATGTTTCATGTAATTTCTCAGGTTAAAGTAACTGTACCTCTGCTATAAATGATGAGAATAAATGAACACAAAGAAAAGACAATAGACTTGATCACAAATATTGCTGGTAATAAGACTAAACAAGGAAGTGGTAAAGAAGTGAAGGATAAATAGAAAGAAAAGAAAGTGGAGGTAATTGTGTCACAAATTCCTCCTGTATATTTTGGAAATTCTATTAACATGTGCCTTGAAAATATAACCCCTTTTTTCTTAACTATGGATATAAATGGGAAAACTTTAAGGAACTATATGATAGATTCAGGGGCATCAAATAATGTTATTCCAGTCAAAATAATGGAGGAAATGGGCTTGACAATAGATACTTCTCAAGGTAAATGTTATGCTATGGATTAAAGAGAAGTGTTAGTTATTGGAACTATATCAGAGCATTGCCTTATAAATTGACTCAGTACCCTGACAAGGATTTGGTCATGAATGTATTAGTTGCAGACATCCCACCTCATTTTGGATTGCTTTTGTCAAAAAAATGGAGTGCATCAATGGGGGGTAACATGCAATGTGATTTTTCATTTGATACTTTCTCCATTGACGGTAAGGATTTCAAAATTGAAAGAGAATCAAAAGTAACTCATATGATTGAGCATGGCCTGATTGAAAATATGACATGTTTTATTGACAGTGGTATAAATGAATTCAGGGTTGAGGAATTTCCTAGCAATTGTGATAAGCCTACTGCATTGATTGATACAAAAATAAAACAATTGTGAAAATTTGATGACTTGTAGACTATGTATTTTGATGGTGCAAGTTCAAAGGAAGGTTTTGGTGTAGGTGGTTTGTTGCAATCACCAAGTGGAAAGACATTCAAGTTCTCTTTTACTCTGCTATTTGAATGCACAAATAATGTGGCAGAGAATGAAGCCTTGTTATTGGGGTTGAGATTGGCTGAAAAACATGGGATCAAGAAGCTAAAGGCAATTGGGGATTCTGAGCTTATGTTTTCCCAAGTTAGATCCAAGTATGTATCAAAGAACAAGAGATTGAAACAGTATAGGAATGTTGTTTGGGATGAATTGGAGAGCTTTGATACATTTGGCATAGGATGGATGGAGAGGTCAAATAAAGGAAGAATACAAGCCGGCCAAACGATGATATGTGACTTATGCTAGAATTTCAAAGGTTGAGGTGCAAACCGTGCCATCTATTCTTGAAAACATAAAAATTGGAAAGTTTTGATAATGTTGATGATATATTAAGATTTTGAATTGTGTGGGTGAATATAAAAATCAAGAAATTGACTTTGGAGCTTTTGTTGAAAATGTTGATGGTATGATGTATCATATTTGGAAATGAGGTTATTCAGTTAAAGACAAACACAATTCCCAAGGGTTTAGTTGTATTAGAAAGAGTATTTGATAATTAGGATAGAACAAAGGCTAATCATACTGTTTCTCATCCTGATGACTTGGAAGAGATAAATCTTGGAATATAAGCATCCCCAAAGAAGGTGTATATTGGAAATAAAATGTCACCAAAGGTGAGAAGGATGCTAATTGATTTATTAAGGAAGTTTAGGCATGTGTTTGCATGGTCCTATGATCATCTTAAGGAATACAGGTAGGATCTTTTCCAACATGAGATTCCTTTGCGTGATAATGCCAAACCATTTAGACAAAAGCAAAGGACTATTAATCCCACATTGGCCCCCAAAATGCAAGAAGAATTAATGAAACTAAGGGATGCAAGGATCATCAAACCAATCAGAAATTCATCCTAGGTATCAAACTTAGTACCAGTAAGGAAGAAAAATGGAGACATCAAGTTATGTGTAGATTTCAGAAATTTGAATATGTCTTCATTAAAAGACAATTATCCATTACCCAATATGGAAGCCATGTTGCAAAGGGTGACAGGATGTGAATTGATGTCTATGATGGATGGTTTCTCTCGTTACAACCAACTCATGGTCAAAGAATCTGAGCACTTTAAGAAAACTTTCACTACACCATGGGGAACTTATTTTTATGTAAGAATTCCATTTGGTCTAACAAATGTAGGGGCTACTTTTTAGAGAGTCATGGATGTGGCATTCTCAAATTTCATTAACTTGTTTTTGGTGATCTATCAAGATGACTTGACAACATATTCTAAAAAGGAAGAGGGTCATTGTGAGCATCTAGAGAAGATATTCATTAGAGCTTTGGAGTATGGTATTTCTTTGAATCCAAAAAATGTGTGTTTGGAGTACTAGAGGGAAAATTATTGGGACATATTGTTTCTGGGATGGAGTAAAAATTGATCTAGAGAGGGTAATTGCAATAGATAAAGTTCCACAACCCCGAAATGTCAAAGGAATACAATCTTTCTTTGGACAAATAAACTTCTTAAGGAGGTTTGTGACAAATTTTGTTGAGATAGTTCGCCCTATTTCCAAAATTCTCAAGAAAGGAGCCAAGGTTGAATGGGATGAGGAGTCTATGTAGGCTTTCCAAGCCATTAAGCAAGCAATAAAGGAGGCTCCTATGTTAAGAACCCCTGGTTTTTCCAAACCTTTATAGATTTTTCATTTGCTTCTTTCCACACATTGCAGTTGTGTTGTTACAAAAGAATGCAGAAGGTTTTGAACAGCTTGTAGCCTTTTTCAGCAAATCTTTACAAGCTACAAAAACTTAAGTATGATATAAATGAAAAATAGGCATATGCACTAGTAAAAGCAGTAAAGGATTTTAGGCCTTATTTGATGGGAGCTACTGTAATTGCCTATGTGCCTAGTGTTGTTGTTAAGGACATCTTCACACAACAAGAAGTGTCAGGAAGAAGGTGTAGGTGGATAAATAGGATCCAGGAATTCAATATTGAGGTTCAGATTACTAAACTAGTAAGAGGACAAGGATTGGCCAAGCTTATGTCCCAAAGTAATCTGGAAGCAAATTAGATAAATTTGTTAGAAGAGGAAAATAGATCATACATTTGATGATATGGAGCATTTTGAATGGTATAAAGATGTGATATATTATTTGCAAAGATTGAAATGCCTGACAATTTGAGTGAAAATGAGAAAAGGACATTGAAGTTACATGCTATCAAATATGTTATCATAGTTGGAAAGCTCTAGTGGAGAAATGGAGAAGGTGTCAATGCTGAAGTGTGTTGACCAAGATCAAGCAAAATAACTTTGAGTGAGATGCATGGTGGATTTTGTGGATGGCATTATATGGCTAAAACAACTGCACATAAGATATGAGGGCTGGATTTTGGTGGCCTACAGTTTTTAAGGATGCACACCAACTAGTGAAGACATGTGATGCTTGTCAACATTTCTCTGGTAAGTTAAAGTTTTTTGGTAACTTGCCTCTAAAACTAGTTATAGTACAAGCTCCATTCCAGCAGTGGGGTATTGATTTTGTAGGAGAGATAGCATGTAAATCTAGTGGAGGTCACTCATGGATATTGGTGGCCACTGACTATTTCACCAAGTGGGTGGAAGCAATTCTGAAAAATAAAGCCACTAGTAAAGTGGTAATTGACTTCCTGATGAGCAACATATTGACTAGATTTGGATGTCCATAAAGGATTGTGTCAGACAATACAATGTGTTTCAGATCTGAGGAATACATAGAATTTTGTGAGAAGCATGGCATCCAAATTTCTTATTCATCACAATGCCACCCATAGGGAAATGGACAAGAAAAATCAAGTAATAAAATCTTGATGAAGACCATTGAAAGAATCTTGGATCAGAATAAAAGGGCTTGGGATTCTAAGCTGAGATTAGCAGTTTGGGCAGATAGGGTCACTATGAAGAAGATGATAGGTTGTTCCCCATTTGATGTGGTTTATGGGATAAATGTTAGGTTGCCCCAAAATAACTTAGTGGAAATGTATAAGTTTGTCCAAATGTATGATAATGAAATTGATGATGAGATGTAATTGGGAGTGGAAGCTCTTATAGAATTAGATGAAACCAGGAGGGAAGCTCAAAAGAGAAATCCAAAGTTGCAGTTGCAAGTAAAGAATTTGTATGACAAAAGGGCAACCACAAGGAGATTCAAAGATGGAGATTTGGTTTTAATGTGGAATGCCAGATTAGAGGATAAAGGGAAACATGGGAAATTTGATGCAATCTGGTTGGGTCCATTTTTGATAAATGGAAAGTGGGGTGAAGATTTGTACTTCCTCCAAAATATGACAGGGGATATTCTTGAACTGCCAGTTCATGGATAGTTCTTGAAGTTATACTTCACTTGAAGTCTTCTTTTCCATGAACAGTAGTTTAGGATTGTATATTTTGTATATGTTTTATACATAGTTCGGGTTGTTTTGTTCAAACAATCCCTTCTTGGTCGTATTCTGCATCTTGGTCTGCTCTACCTGAGATTCTAAATTCTCACTTCATTCAAGTGAAATGAATGTCCCCAACTGGAGCCACTGATGGAACTTCAAATTTTTTCTCCTTGTGTTCCATTCCTGCTCTGCCTTATGTTACTAGTCTTTCATGGTGATGTAATTTTCTTGGGGTTGGGGGTTTTAGCTTTATTTTCATGTAAAACCCTTGTGTTTATTTTATTCCTTGGTTGGGATCTTTTTCGCTGTTACCTTTTTGAAGGGTTTTAAAAAGACTTATGTCCTATCGTTTCATCTAGGTTGGGTCCCTTTGGTCTTAATATTTTCTTTCTTCCATGAGATTTCATTTTCCTAAGTCTTGGTTGGCCCTGTGTTTCATCATTTAAAAAAAAACTTATGTCATTGTTTACCATCCGCCTAGTGATGTCCCCTTGTCCTTTTAATAAATGTTTTATTTTGCAGAGGGATAAAATTCACATGACTGTTGATCAACTGTCGTTTGATCTCAGCCGCTCCCTGCCATCCCGCGATGACCCCACCACACTGCTTTGGTTGATCACGATATCACGGGCGAGCACCGCGTGTCCTATCTGGTGAGGCCAAAGGGGATAATTTTTGAGTTACCGTTGATCAAATATTGTCAGATCTCAATAGTTGCTCACCATCACGTGATTTGAAATTGCAAGGTTTTATTTGATCACGATATTACGAGCGGGCGCCACGTGTCTCATCTACTAAGGGAATAAGGAAAGCACCTTGGTGAATTAATCTATTCTTAATACATTAGACGACAGATTACTAAAGTGTTCTTAAGATGCACATGTTTTAAATCAATGGGTATGTTATAATCTTGATGAGAAAGCTACTTGATGGTTAATGATAAGGCTGGCGACTGTGTTGAAGGAATGAGATCACCGATGCTCAAGATATATGGTTTCCTGCCATCACGTGATCATCAGTTGCAAGGTCTTTACTGATTAGGATATCGTGTGCAACCATCAAGTGGATTTCCTTGGCAGCGTATGGTATGGTGGGCCCCTTATTTTCCATGTTGGCGATTGTGTCAGCTTGTTTTGAATGTGGTCATTTGATGATTTGATCTAACTGAAAGATTGACGATTCAAAGTTAAATCTACATCAAATATGGTAGGAGCCATTTGTGCAGTGCACGAGTGAGCTTTAATGGTGGATGAGACACTTGCTGGCATGATTTGATCAAAATAAAATCAATTCTCCTACTTTATTTGTATCACAAAGCATTCAAGTATTTTGCGAAGCAGTCTTAGAGCTGAAAATGAATTGTGAGTCTTTGCAGCCAAAATTTGGGATTTCTGTAAGCATAAAGTCATGAGTCAATTTCTATGTTTCCTGGTTACTATGCACTTGATTTTGGGAAAATATTTGTTGTACTTATCATAGGGCTTGTTGATAAATGTTAGGGATATAGTTTATTTAAATTGTGAGAAATTGCAGTGTGTGTTCTGTAATTTCATATCCCTGGTTAGTCCTAGTTAGTTGAAGTGAGAAGTTATAAAGAGGCCCTAGTTTGTCCAAGATGGCACCGCCAAAGCAACATTCTGGCCAAATTGACTATTTAAGAAGAAACCTGTATGATGATTTCCTGGATCAATTGCCCTTGTCAACGAATGATAGAAAGAAGGGATTGATTCTGATGCGAGGGAAAATAATGGGGGAAGGGTTATTATATAATTGCTCCAACATAGCAGATGCTAGGGTTCCTCTCACAAGATTGGAAATGTTCAGATTGTGGTATGGATAGAGGAATTTGCCTCACCCCTTTTCAAACGGCTAGATGTATGATTTGGGGAAGCTGGTGGTGCCAAACGTGTTCCCTGAAATAGACTTGCTTAGAGCAGTGGCTGCAAGATATGACCTTGTCACACAAGTAATCAGGGATAATGATGGAAGCGTCTTGTTAGGCATTAACAAAGATGAAGTTCAATAGGTTTTTGATTTAATTGAATCAAATGAATATTTGGTTCCTATTGATCTTGAGGAAATGAAGCAGGAATATGAAAAGTTGAAGACTCTTTTCATAGCTAAGTTGCTTCCACCTCATCTGGCTAGGGCAGGAGGTTCGAGATTTCACATCAACCCCAATGACCAAGAACCTTTTAGATTAAACTATTTTGCAAATCATTTCTTGGCCACTTTTTATTCATTATGCCAAATTTTGGGTTTCATTCCTAGTACGGTGATGCCCGTTGCATACATGTTCATGGGGGTTACAAATACAACACCCTAACTTCTTTGTGACTTATGACTTTGCTTCTTTCTTGGCTGAGAGGATACATGAGGGGCTATCAAAGTTGCAGAAAAATGATACCGACACACAATTCTTTTGGTATTCTATGTTGATGTATATGTTCTTATGCAAGAATGCTAACTTTTTCTTTGAGAAGATGGAATTGAGGCAATCGGTTGATGGAGAAAGATTGCCAGTACAATTATGGACTGCAGATTTATCTTGCAATAAGGAAAGCACCAGTTATGTGCAATTTTATAATTGATTTGCTTCCAGATTGAGGGCTAGATTGATGGTAAATGTACCCAGGATCCCTGAGGAATTGCATGATTTCCTCAGACCAAAGGGAAGGAAGCCAGAACTAAAGGTCTGCCATAACTGGGGTGACATTATCCCAAACCCGGTCAACACTGTTTTAAGGGTATATGGTTTTCAAGGAACCCCTCATATATTGCCATATAATGTGCCACCAATAGTGGGATTTGCAGAAGTTATGTGGAAAATAGGTTGTATCCATGAGGACAACCTCACTGGGAGGGGTAAGGGAACATTTTTCCCAGATTATATAATAGTGTCTAATTTTTCCTTTTCGAAAGGAGGCTGGGTGCATTTTGGGAAATTATTTGATGATTACCATTTGAGGTGTGGCCCAAAGTGGCAACATGATCCCGAGGGTTTCTTTTCCCTTTTCAGGCAAAGAATAAAAGCTAGCAAGTTTGTGCATGGGTTCAACTTTCCTAAGGACTTGATTAGAAATGAATTTGATCTAAATAGGCAGAAGTTGAAAAAGAAGAAATGGATAGCTTATGATAAGCTATTAGATATTGTGCACAAAATGGATCCAAAGTATGATCCATTGTTGGAGTTCAGTCCACACCATAAGAAAATTGATTTTCTGATGGAGAACTTCAAAGAGATTATGGGCACCTTGAGAACCAAAAAGATAAATTTAGAATTGAGTCTAGGTGTACAAGAACAATGTGTCAGACCAATTGAAACAAGGGTAACATATTAGCCTACAAGAAAAAGGGCCATTTACAAGATGAAAAAGGATGGCAGTAGTGATGAGGAAGAAGTGGACAAAAAGGGGAAGCAAATAATGAAATTTCCTTCACGGCCAGGTCCAAAATTCAAAGTGCCTCACAAAATTAAAATCATTGATTTAGAATCATCACCAGAAGATAGTCCCTCATCACCACCATCTGATCCAATCCCTATGAGGAAAAGAATTGATCAACCACAAAAGGATCTGATGGATTAAATTGTTCTTACTGATCATGACATGTAGGATGGTATGCCTTCCCCTCCTAGGCTAGCTGAATTGGTTTTATCCGATTTGGATATGAAAGGAAAATGTGTACAAGATGCAAGAATGGAGGCATGCAAGGAGTTTCTAGATGACAATGCACTTGTAAAGACTCCTGTATTCTTGCAATTTCTATGGAGGATGAAATTTGAAGAATATCAAGATAAATGTAAGAAGAGAAGAGAACTAAGACCTGAGTCAGGCTAGTGTAATGATTTTTCCTGAATGGGATATTGCAGATGCAGTGGCCATTAATGCTATTTTGAAGTCCAAGCATCCCTTGTAAGACTCTAAAGAAGAGGTCAACACAACACTACAAGACTCTGCTTTCAGTGAAGAGTATGAAAACTTGGCAATTTGGGCATTGGCCACACAAGGGAGAAATATAGATGTTTCTGATATCAACCCAAATTTAAGAGGAGGGATAATAATAAAGAGAGCTTCAGAGACCTCAACCACTGAGGCCAATAATTTGACTATAAATGTGTCTAAATTGGCCCAAAAGACTGCTGAAAGGGAGGAGGTCGAAAATAGGAGCCTAATGGAGAAGTATAACCTTTTGATTGAGGAGTACAACAAGATGCAGTAGAAGAATGTTGAGCTATAGAATGAGGTGGAAAGGTTGAGGTATAAATAGATTGGGGAGACATCAAGTGCTCTGGGGACCAGTATGTTGCCTTCCACATCAGGGCCAGTGCCTCCTGCTTCTCCAATTGTTTCCACACCAGGGTCTTCCAGTCAGAATCCTTCCTTCACACCTTCTTTAGAGTAAATTTATGAAGAAATAGAATGCTATGTGGATCCTACAAAGAAGCAACTCATGCACAAAATTGTTGAATTATAGGCATCCTTGATGATAAGTGAGGAAGGATCTCTTTCAAAGCAAAGGGAGATTGTTACTGCTATCTTGAGATATTTAAATGAGAGGGTTGATAATAAATTGCCATCTATAAATTATTTATATTCTTTATTATTAGATGCAATAAAGAATATTGATAGGGATCAGGAGGTAGTGATACCATTGATTGAAAATTGGATCCCTAGGGCCAGTGATTTAGATGTAATGTACAAGGCATCAAGGTTTGATACAAGTGATAGGCCCCAATCATTAAAGCCTACTCAAGTGTTATTTAAATCACTACAAGGTTTTTAGACCCTACCAGATGATTTGAGTAGGAAAATTAGGGAATTGGTGAAGAATTTTAATGATTGGGGTAACACATTGTTACCTGCTATAAATGATGAGCAGGGGAAAGTTAGGTCACTCCAGAAATGGTAGTATCAAGCAAGTGAGTTCATCAATGATCAAATTAAATTAATTTGTGATGACTCAGATTATGATTTGTTGGTGAGCTGTATGGATAAAATCATTAGTACCAGCTCATTTTTGGAATCTTTTGAAAGAGATGCAAATCAGGTAGTGGTAAAATCACACCTTCTAGTACCAAGGTAAATGAGGTGATTAATTTTGACTGGCTAACTGATGAAGAATACCAGAAATGGGTAACTAAATATTTAACTGAAGAAGAGTAAAAGGAATGAGCTGCTAAAGGGTGGTAAATCAGATGTTGCAGTTACAATGGTTTCCATTCTTGCTTCGGTAGTAGTCATAGTGTAGGATTCTTATGGTTTTTTGTTGTTGCATCAACTTTTCTTAGTGGACACGATGAACAAGAATATTCTCCAGGGTGATTGTTGTTGTAACGATTTTTCAAATATCACCAAGTGCTCCAATTGGCTGGTGAGATGTGTACTTTTTGTTTTGATGCTTGTTTGCTCCTTCATTTTCTATAAGAAATATTTCAAGGCTAGAAGTACGGGTTAGCAAGTTAGATAATTTTGGGTCGAGTATAGGTGAAGTTGCAGAGCAAATTGTAAAGTTCAATGGTTTTTTAGAGAAAAATGCAATTTAGGTTTTGAGTCATTCTGTAATAGGTTTTGAATTCATGGGGATTTAATGTTATATAATAGTACTATCATTCAAGTTGAAATGATATATTCAAACTCATGTCTCTCCATTGTATATGCATATCTGAATTTTGAATAAGATGACTAAGGGTTGTTTCATTCATCTCACTGTTGTGTTGTGTATAATCCTTCTTTTAGTTTTAATTCAAGGAATTAATTAAAATACTTGAATGGGATTATAGGAAGATATGTTCTGTATAAGGATTTGATAAGTAGTATTGAGTTAGAATACATATTGCTAAGATTACAATGTAATGTCATCAAGGATTTCACATGTTATGTGTCAAATCTATCATATACCCTTTAGATGCTTATGAATTTGACTCCTACAATGGATATATTATCCTATCGTGTTGAGCTATTAAGTGAGATTATTTTTTATTATTAATGTTGTTTATAATAATGGTGAAAAGGTTGTAAACACATTAAGGGATTACCCTCCCTAGTCTTGCAAAGCCTGAAGTGTAGGAGGCTTTTTAAAGTCCTTGTCAGTTGGTCTAGGTTCTTCGAGTTGCCCTTGATTGGAATTGGCAATTCCATAGGTAGATTAGAAGACAAACCCGGTTACATTGTCAAACGAAACCAACAAAATGGTGAATCTACTGGGGAACTAATTTTAATATTTCTTGTCAGTGTGTCGGTTGTCCATTTTGCATAGAGTTTTCATAGTTTTTCTATGATTTGAAGGTTGAGCCTATAATTTTGTGTTAGGTTTTTCCACTTCTTCTATTTTCATAAGCGTTAAGAGTTATGTTGTAAAGCACTTTTGTGTGTTCTTAGTACGAGGTTCCGAAGGTTTTTATATTCCACCACGTGTCTTTAGGTATTTGGTATTCCCAAGAAAATTGGGTGGCGACTCTAAAGTCTCTGCACCAGTGTGTATTTTATTTTGAAAGGTTTATTATTAGTGGAAAAAACTTGTGGACTAGTACGAAGAATGAAGAACACCAGGTCATTCATGAAGAATCATCTGGAACAAAAATTGGAAGGTGAACTTCCCAAAATGAAGAAGAAGGACTGGATAAAGAAAAGACTAGAATCTAGTAATGTTGCTCCCATGTCACAGAGCCCTATACACCAAGGTACAAGTAAGCCTTTACACCCTATCCCTAAAATTCTTGAAGAGGTGTCTAGAAATTTAGAGTCAGACAGTTGTGGATTTTTTGATTCATTATTTAATACACCGATTCAAGAAGATGTGACATGGAAAAGTAAAGGGCCTATTAGTGTCAACTATACTGAAAAGAGAAGAGGCAAGAGTAGAAGTTGAAGCCATCACATAGAATGCACCAGTGATATGCCTCCTCCTCCTACTGAAAATGATGTAAACCCTTTATTGTTTGAACATGTGCTGGAAGGGGTCAATTAAATAGATCTAGATGATACATCAAGTTCTGATATGATTTTTCTTGACCTTGATGATGTTTTTGGAGACATTAATTCCTTGAAGCCAGAAATCCAAGAGCAAGTTGAGCTCAAGATGTAAAGAGAAAAAGAAATGGATGCAGAGTTGAGGAACACTATGATTGAAAGGGATAGGTTGATGAGACAATTGGAAAAAATGAAGTTCCTGAATGAAGAAGAACCTAAACCAAGTGTTGAGGGTCCAGTTGTATAGAAGATTGTTAATAAGGAAACAAAGCTTGTGTTTAAAGAAAACCCAATAGGCCACATTGATGTCCAACCCAAACCTTCAGACCCAAATCCCTCAAATCATGTTAAGTCTCAACCAAGTAATACAAACCTTAAGCATTTCTTGGATAAGGGAAAGCAAATGGTTGAGGGGATTAAAATAAATGAGAAGGTGACTCCCCATTTCACTCAACAAGATCTCCCACCACATTTTTTTGGGTCTTCTTCCATTATTATTGGTGGGAATGCAATCTTTGCACATGTTAGCAACACAGGAGCATACAACTGAGAGGGGGGTGAATCAATTGTCATCAAATTTCAAACTTATTCAACTTATTAACCTTAATCTCGGATTTGATCATTAATGATGAAATAAAAAATGAACAACACATCAGAAACACACATAACACCAAGATTTTTATGTGGAAACCCTATTAGGGGAAAAACCACGGTGGAGGTCAGTCCACAAGATTATACCCTATTAAAAGTATAAGAAGATATGAATGGAGAATACACATGTATTCAGGCACACTGCCTAAAGCTCACTGCTCAATTACAAATAGGCTTACTTCCCAAAGGAAGACACACTATCTTACATAAAGATTTTGATTAAATCCATCAGATTTTGAATTGAGAAAAGTAGCATCTGCTAATGCCTTATTATAGTTCTGGTTAAGCTCATGAACACTTCTTCACACTTATTCACTCTTCTTCACTCTTCTTCACACTCTGCTCTACCTTCAAATGATTTGAACATTATTTGCACACATGACTCACACACTTCAATTCACTCTTCTCTTCAAATGATAAGACAATCACTCTTATATATCCATGACAAGAAATTACATCGCTATAAGTCGACCTCAAGGAAATAATAAAATGAATATAAACATGACCAGCCCAAATTAATAAAGATTATTCATGCAAATCAACCAAGGTCGGCCACAACATAGTGAAGACCAAAAACAACATCCTCAAGCATGAACCACTTCAATTAATTACTCCTTGAAGATCCACAACATGCTTCAACACAGGTCGTCCATGAACATGAAAAACATGAACACACAAGAGAAAATATCGGATTGTGAGCACAAAAATCAATGCAGACATGCCACATAGATAAAGCATGAACTAGAAACATCCAAAAACATCATGAAACACCAGAGAAGCATCCACAACAACTGAACTTACAAAAATCACATGATCTTCATTCAGGAACACAAACTAAAGTAACAAAAAAACTATCTAAATACAAATCTTCATAACTTGATCAAATATTCACGTGGATCTCTGAAAATCGATGTGGATAAACTAGATATACTCAACAAGAAAACCTTTAGTCCACAACATGAGATCAAAAACTTACTAAACACACTGAAAAACTGAACTCCATTTCACCACTGACAACTTGCAACACTTCTTATTACAATTTTCTCAATATCCTCGACATATACAGCTTCTAATGCATTAATGCTAATAGTGTTGACATCAGTGACAACCACATATCAGCAACACAGCCACAACATCCAATAGAACATACCTATAAACACAAAAATTGAGACCCTGTGCTTCTACTTCATTCTTAGTTGCTTCCTTCAATTTCTTTGATGATGCACAATCCAAAATCAAGCTTCATTTTGGGGTGTGGGTTTCTATTGGAAAAAAAAGGGGATACAACTGAGAGGGGGGGTGAATCAATTGTCACAAAATTTCAAATGTATTAACTTAATTAATCGTTATTCTTAGATTTGATCAATATCAATGAAAGCATGAATCAATGACACATCAGAAACACACATAACACCAAGATTTTTTATGTGGAAACCCTGTTAGGGGAAAAACCACGGTGGAGATCAGTCCACAAGATTATACCCTATTAAAAGTATAGCGAATGAAATATGGGGAATGCACATTCATTTAGGCATAGTGCCTAGAGGTCACTGCTGAAATACAAAGGAAGACACATTGTCTTATAGAAAGAATCATATTACAACCATCTGAATTTTGAACTGAGAAAATAACATCTTCTCATGCTTGATTACAGTTCTAGTTAAGCATAATTCTTCACTCTTCTACACACTTCATCACACTCTTCTCTGCCTTCAAATGATATTTGCACATACACACACAAAAGCACACTGAGAACACCTCCAAATTGAATAAACAATCGCTCTTATATATTTGCAACAAGAAATTTCATACCTTCAAGTCGGCTTCAATGAAAATAATAAAATGAATATAAACTATCAGCCCAAAACATTAAATATTAGCAATGTGAATCAACCAAAGTCAGCCACAACTTAGTGATGAACCAAAACAACATCTTCAACTCAAAAATACTTCAATTAATTACACTTCAAAGATCCACAATATGCTACAACCACCATGTCGTCCAAGAACAAGAAAAATATGAACACACAAGAGAAATTTTCCAACCACAAGCTCAACAAACAATGAAAATGTGCAACAAAGATAGAGCATGATCTAGAGACATCCACAAAAATTGAACTAAATTAAATAGTCTCATCTTCAATTAGGAACACCAACTGAAGAAATAGAAAAATAGTCATAATGAAAATCTTCATAACTCGATCAAATCTTCATGCAGATCTCTGAAACTTGACATGGATAAACTAGATACACTCAGCAACAAACCCTTTGGTCCACAACCTTTTATCATCAACATATAGAACATATTGACACACTGAACTTCACTTCACCACTAACAACTTGCAACTTATTTATTACAATTTTCTCAATATCCTCCACATATACAACTTCAAGTAAACAAATGCTAATAGTGTTGACATCAATGATAATGACATATCAACAACACAACCACAACATCCAACAATCTCCCACTTTGGAATTGATGGCAACACATGATGTGGAAAACACCATCAACAAAACTAACTCTTCACACTTACTCTCCCTTAGGTTCTGAATCATTTTCTCCTCAACTCTTCCACATGATCTTCTCCTCACAAGGATCTTCTCCTCAGATAATCACTAGTTTTTTCACATGACTCTTCTCTCCCTTTGAAATCAATGAAAATGATCTCTTCTATACAATATTTGAACCACATATCTGAACATCTGACTACTCCCCATGAGTAACAACCACCACAACATCAATCTGAAACAAGATATGACTATGAAGTACATAGACTAATGCACACATTACATTGCATCCTAGTTCTGATTAGGAGGGGTAATCACCCCTAACTTCCCTCTAAGATACTCAAAATTATCCTTAGGTAATGGCTTGGTAAAGATGTTTGCAATCTACTCCTTAGTAGGCACATATTCCATTCTAACTTCCTTTTCACTTACCTTCTCTCTCAAAAAGTGAAACTTAATAGATATATTCTTTGTCTTTGAATGTAACACCAGATTCTTTGAAATGTTAATAGCACTTGAGTTATCACATAATATAGCTATCAGTTCATCATACACCAATTTGATATCCTTCAACATTTGCTTCATCCACAAGACTTGAGTACAATTATTAGCAACAACAATATACTCTTCCCCTACAGTAGATAAGGAAATTGCATTATGTTTCTTACCCAAGAAAAATGTTCCACCACTTGTACTTTTCCTGTGATTTACATCTCTTTCCCAGTCAATATCAGTAAAGGAACTCAAAGTAAGATCATCATCTTTAGGATACCATAGGCCAAGGTCAAGTGTTCCTTTCAAGTATCTAAAAATTCTCTTCACAATAGTCACATGAGATTCCTTTGGATCAACTTGAAATATTGCAACAATACATACAACATTCATGATATCATGCCTAGTTTGAGTTAAATACAACAATCCACCAATCATTGATATGTATCTTTTCTGATTTTCTCTTAGAGAATCATCTTTTGTTGTCAACTTGCATCCAGTCACCATGGGTGTACCAACTGGCTTTGAATCTTCCATACCAAACTTCTTCAACAATTCTTTCACATACTTGGACAGAGATATAAAAATCCCTTTATCTAATTGAGTAGTTTGTAATCCCAAAAATAATTTCATCTCACCAATCATTGACATCTCAAATTCATTCTACATCTCATTAGCAAACTTCATGCACAAGCTATCATCTCCTCCAAAAATAATATCATCAACAAATACTTCAACTATTAGTTCTTTATCATGATCAATCTTGAAAGACAAATTACTGTATAAGAGAAAAATTGCACCATTGTAGTTTTGCCTACATTCTTGCTTCCACTTTAGTGTCCATCCTTTAGCATCTTGAGTAGGCTCATTTTAGCCCTTGCATTATCCTCTCTCCCTCTCAAGATGCTCCAATACCCCTTTTCAGCAGCTACCCCTTGCGTGTCAACATTCCATCAGACTTGGTGCTTCACCCATTTTCATCATTTTGTAGCATGACATGTCTAGATACTAGCGCGTCGTGCGAACGTCTGCATGCTACGCTAGTGTCCTGCGATGTTACGTTCACATGCTGCACTAGTGTCCTGCAATGTTTCAAAGCTCAAATGACCATTTCCATGCATGTTTTCCACTTGTTAGCAAGTTTTGTCGGTGGTAACAGTTGGTAATGCCCAAAAATGACCGAAGAAGCTTCTCTTCTCCCTTTTTAAGTCATCCCTTCAACTCATTTTGGCTCTCTAAGAAGATCCTCTACAACTTCCTCCATTTCTAGCTTCACTCTAGCCTTCTACACTTTAGATTTTGCTTGTAACAGCTTGTTGTAGTAGCCCCAAGCTCTCTCAAGCTTCCATTACAACATTCTTTGTAGACTTCTTGGCTCTCGTAACTCCATTTCATTCTTGTGAGCATCTTGAGATTCCATATCCCCTACTATTTGCATACTTACTTGGTGATACGGGTTCTCCTCCTTGAGCGGGGTTTTCTTTTATCACCTCTTTTGTGATATGGGTCCTCCTCCTCAAGCAGGGTTTTCTTTTATCACATGCTTATTTGTGGTGCGGGTTCTACTCCTGAGCGGGTTTTTCTTTCACCACACACTTTCTTCATCACACTCTTTATCTTCTTGGTTGTCTGTGGAGGTGGGAATACCAAAACAAGGGTTTGACTAAGGAAAACCCCTATACAACCCCAACATTATCTCTAGATATCATCTTGGAGGTTGTGAAGACATTTTTTTGGTGGAGGATTCCTCACTCACATGGTTGTAAGTATTTCTTTCCTTTCTTCTTATTTTTATTAGTTTTACTTCACTCTATTTCAGTTATGTCACTTTCCTGCATTTTAAGATTTCTTAGCAATTCAAGTAGAAGTAGCCACTTAAGCATTTTTTGAGATAAACTTGCTCTCTGGTCTGTACGAGATGCTAGCGCGCCTTTGGGATGCTAGCATGTCATGCTGTCATCTGTAGGGAATCCCCCTATATCACATTTTGGTGAACTCAACATGAAGAACATTATTCTTTAGAAAAAAATGTAATGGATTTAATATCTTCTTTTGTTAGTTCCATGACTAATATTATCCAAAATATTAATGACATTCCATTCAATGCATGTGATGGTGACTTGACTCTGCCCATGTCACTTGGTATCTTTGATCCTTCTCATGAGATTCCTCTTATTTTAGAGGATGTCTTGTTGCAAGAAGAGAAATCATTGATACCTTTCTTAATGTTACTCTACCTCCTCTTCATTCCAATGCACTCTCTTCTAGAGATGATACATTTTTGAAAGATGAGTTATGTCTTTGTTCCAATGCAATCTCTTCTAGAGACATTGCATGTGCGAATGATGAACCTCCTTCAACATCTGATTCTCCTTGGATCGATGTTGAGAATGTCCCTTTAAGTAACTATTCCACATTTGATCCTATTTGGATTGATGTTGGGAATATGTATTTAAGTAATTATTCAACTAGTTGTAATGATTCTGCAAATGTGGTATATGTCTCCACTACCCCTCAAGGGCCTAAGAGACCGATCATTCATGTGACTCTAGCTAGTCCTACTCCTAAAAGGGTTTGTGCTATCGATGGTGTTCCATTTAATAGCGAATCTCCTGATCTGCCTAAGGCTCCCTCTTATAGAGTGGTAGCCTATACTTATGAGAATAATACAAATAAAAAACTAAGACTTCCTCAAGCTCCTAAACCTATGACTAAAACACCTAATGATAATGGTCTTTCCAAGCAACCTCGCATTACTCCGAATAAGATATCACTATGAGATTTGCTTTGGTCTGCCCCAGTTTATCAGGGTATGCTTCAAGAAGCTTTGCAAAAGATCCTCTTTCCTTCTTCTACTAGGCTAACAGATGCTAATGCGTTGATGGCGTATATTGGCATAGGTTCACTAAACATTACATTCTATCTGTAGGAGCTCCCACCTCTAGCAGTACAGAAGCAAGCTGACCCTCTAATGATCATAGTTAATATTAATAAGATAGGAATTAGATGTACTCTCATTGATGTTGGTTCGGTGCTCAATGATGTTGGTTCGGTGCACAATGTGTGTAGTATTGATCTACTACCTAAGATTAATATTGACCCATCCTCTCTTAATACTTCTTATGTTGTCCTCCATGGGTTCAATAATGTCGGTCAACAATCCCTAGGCACAATAGTCTTGCCTTTGAGGTTGGGATTGTTACTGTTCCTACCCTTGTATATGTTATGGCAGAAAAGTTACAATGCAACCTTCTTCTTGGTTGACCGTGGATTCATGCTATGGGTGTGGTCCTATCTACCTTGCATAAATCTATTAAGTTCATTTGTAACAATCAAGTGATCACAATCAAGGCTGATCCCGAGGCTATGAACCTATGTGAGATGGCAGCTACTGGTCGAGCTCCAGTTGTCCCTACTCTTATTCCTTCAATATCTTCTGGTGTGTCTATGTTTACTCCAACAGTATCTACTACAAAGGATACTCTCAAGGAAAATGTCCCTAAATAAGATCCTTCTAAAGAAAGGAATCCTAAGTGTGCTCCTTCTGCATCTTCTCAAAGGAATGCATGTCTTGCTAGTGATCGAGGCCCTTTAAAATTTACAGATTCCTTCATTGGAGAATATAAAGTTGACCCGATCCACTTAGACCTTCCAACAACATCATCCACACCCACTATCAAAGATTATTATTCTTTTGTATCATGGGGTAGGGTGAGCAATAATTGTAATATCCTTAGTGTTGATCCTCTTTCTGAGGAAGAGGATTACACTTTAGATAAAAAGGATAGTGTTGGAAGTCCTGTTAGTAAGAATGATAACGATCCCCTATAGGAGTGTGACCCCCATCATTGGGACAATGCTCTTTATAAAGATCTTCCTTCTTTTCAAGACCTGCAAACACATTATGGCCTTGCCTTTAAGCTTGTCTCTAAATGTGGCTATGAGCATAAAGGTTGTGGGTGCAATGAACAAGGCATTCAGGTCCCTATAGAATTTTCACCTTGTAAGTGTAACTTAGGGCTTGGTTGCTTGAATGAACAATCTGAAAGGGAACCACAGTTGAATGGTGACATGAATTTCACTCAACTTTGTTCTCATGAATTGATTTATCCTCCTTTGTCTTCTATCTTCGTGTCTTCTTCTTCTTGTGAGAAGTCAAACCTATCTCTACAAGAGAAAGGGTTGCTTCCTTCTCCTTGTCCTTTATCTAAGCAAGAAAATATTTTGTTGTGGCTTCTAAAAGCCCACTTAATCACTCTTCCTTCTCCTACACGTAATAAATTCCACAAATATGATGAAGGAAAGCATCCTATATGTGCATACCATCGAGTGCTTGGTCATTCCATTAGTGAATGTAAAGCCTTAAAGGATAAAATACAACTTAGTGATTCAAGTGCCATCAAACTCCCGTTTGATTGATGTACTTGCCTTTTCTTTGCTTTACAAGTGATATCAAGGTTCACCTCTATCCTATCCAAAGTATTTTGCATAGTTCTCCTCCCCTATATGTTGGGGACAGTGATAACTTGTTACAGAGATGTGTGTCCTTCTTAAGGGCCCCTCTCTTTTCTATCTCTTTCAATTGAAGTGTCCCTTGAGTAGATCCCTCTTCCTTTTGAAGGGTTCTTGAGGGACCTCTTTGAAAGCCTTTATTTTGAATGAATTATTTACTTCTAGCTTGGGGTTATCCTAGCTATATCTTACCTTTCAAATAGCGTGTCCCCTAAGTTGACCCCTCTCTTTTCATGTTGGGTTCCTGAGGGACCCTTTTGAAAGTTTTTTAGTCTATGTGACCATCCACTTTAGACATGTTCTATCTAAGGGTAGACATGTCACCACTTTTAGATGCATCCTATCTGTGGGTAGATGTATTGACGCTTTAGACATGTTCTGTGTATGGGTAGAAATTTCACCACTTTTACATGTGTCCTATCTACGGGTAGATGTATCAACACTTTAGACATGTTCTATCTGCGGGTAGACATGTGGCTACTTTTAGATGTGTCCTAGCTGCGGGTAGATGTATTGACACTTCATACATGTTCTAGCTATGGGTGGACATATCACCGCTTCTCAACTCTGTGGAATCCACTTCCTCGGGGCTTCTTTCATGTGATAGTTCTTGAAGGATACCTTCCTTATAGGTTAGTGGGTCTGTAAGGAACTTTCATCCTTATTCGGTGATATGGGTTTCCTCCTTGAGCGCAGTTTGATTTTATCACCTCTTTTGTGGTGCGGGTTCTAATCCTAAGCGGGTTTTGCTTTCACCACGTGCCTTGTTCATCTCTCTCTTCTCTTTTGTATATACCGGATCGAAGATATGCATCTTCTCCATCCTGAGTATATGTTCTTCCTCTCTTCATCTTTAAATTCTTCTATGTATTGTTTGGGGACGATGCATAGTACTGAGACAACCTTTTACATCAAGGTCTCTTTACTTTTCTGACTCAAATCCTTTAGCTCTTTATGTTCTAACGTTGCTATCTGGTTCAAGTTTTTGTTTTGCAGATTGCCAAACTAGGAGCATGCTTCCATGGTTTGAAGAACTATCTACTTTCTCTACAATATCCTTTTGGCATATGATGTAATTAATGTTTAGTATATTTCCTTTAGCATGCATATTAATGTAGATCCATATGCCCGCTAAAGTGTAGGAAAAATGTATAAGAGAAAAATTGCACCATTGCATTTTCACCTACATTCATGCTTCCACTTTAGTGTTCGCTCCTTTAGCATCTTGAGTAGGCTCATTTTAGCCCTTGCATCATCCTCTCTCCCTCTCAAGATGCTCCAACACCCCTTTTCAGCTGTGGTGCAGGAGCACCCAAAATACAAGTCTCAAAATACAAGCATAAATCTTAATGTAATGTTTTTAATCTTTTTGTTTTGTTGTGTACGGTCTAATACACCATTGATAAGGTGTAAGGGGACCTTCTTGAAGCTTAGGTTTAATTTTGAATAAATTAGGAATCAATTTGTAGGCGTTTTCTTAAGTTTTGGCTGAAATTCGAAAACACGGTGTGTTTTCGAAAAAATGTTTTTTCTCCACTTTTAAGCCCGAATCAGCAACCCTAACTGATTTTTTCCCGTGATGTGGAAGGAAAGCCTCGACCATTTTTGTTGGGGTTGAATGTTTTTGAATGGTGGGAAGTCTTTGATAATGGCGGTTATGTTGAAAAAAACAAGAATCAGTGATTTTGTGTAAAGAAAAATATGTTTTCCTGTTCTTTTTGGCGTAACAACAAATAGATGAATATCATAAATCTTTTATTGGAATAAGAGCATGTACAGAAACGTGTTATAGTTCTGTTTTGGTATTTTTAAACTATTTTTCTATCGCTCTTTGTTTTTTATAAAATCTGTCTTTTCTTTAACTCTGTTTTGGGACTGGTAAAAAAAACCAGAATCATGGAGTTTAGATGTTGTTTCTGAACGTACCAGGTAGCATGGGTGTAGAGGAAGCAATGCTAAACTCTAGGCATGTATATATTGTACATATGGTAGATATTAGAGGTTTTTCTTGCAAGTTGGAAGACTGTTTCTAGGCGAGTTTGGAAACCCGGCTAGAAAAGACAGTCAAGAAGCAAATAACCCAACGTAGCAGGGGTGTGCAATGTTATTATCTGATGCGTATTGTGAGTGTAGACAGGTCTAAGAAGGTGTGGAGTGGAAACAGAAGACTCTCCAGTATGTTTTTGGTCAGAAAAGACAGAATAAAGCAAGGAAGAACATTAAGAAACCCTAGGTTACCCTAGGTTGAATTGTAACCCTGTACGGGCAGAAAAGACACCAATCTCCAAAAAAGTAGTCATAGCTTGGAAAAAGAGCCAGAGGAACATTAGAAATATTGGCACAATTAGTGGAAGAGGAGAGTTCTAACCTGTCCTTTTGTATTGAGAGGGCTAAAAAGGGGTTTGAGGCTTGTAACCCTGCCCAAGAACCAAGAACCCTATTTTTGGGAAAACAATGGAGAGCTGAAGCTTGGTGTTTATTGAAGCACCAAAGAAGATGACTTTGAAGGCTTTGGAAAGTGCCACACACCCCTGTAACAACGTTGGCAGAGTGGAGGAGTGATTGGTCTTTTGAGGAATAAAAGGCTAGATAGTGCAAGTGGAAGAAAGAGTACCAAATAACGTTTTGCAGCAGCAGATTTGCAATGATAGCAGGGTTGCTATGGTAAACCGGGGGTGCCTCAAACTAACAGAGGACCTATAGGTTGTAGGGTGAATGAATTAGCACCCAAAGGAGTTCTTAAGACAAAGACTCAAGCATTGAGATTGTGTTTTCTCAATCAACCCTGGTTCTATCAGATTGGTATTAGAGCAATGAAAGATTTGGGAAGCAGCAGCTTATATGTCAGAGGAAGTTGAATCAAGTGAACCGCCTAAGATGGTGACTAATGTACAGTTAGCCAAGATGGTTGAAGAGCAAGAAGAGGATAACAAATCTCTAAAGGAAAGAATAGAACAACTTGAAGCAGCATTGAACAAGGTGAAACTAGAATGAAAAGTGCCGAAAGAAGAAGAGGTTATAGAGGGGGACAAAGTCCCTGAACCTGACCCTGTTTTGGAGGAGGAGCCTTTTTTGAAGGCATTAAAAGCACTAAGTGGAAAAGGAATTGAGGGTGTACCCCTATTCCATGGAAAGATGGATCCTGATCTAGTCTTGGACTGGATAGATGGCATGGAGAATCACTTCGAATGTGATGGAGTTACAGAAGCACAGAAGGTGAAGGTTGCAAAATCAAGGTTGAGAGGATCAACATTAACTTGGTGGAAGTTTATTCAGACTGAAAGGGAGAAAGAAGGTAAGCAGCCTATATCAACCTGGAAAGGAATGGTTGCAAAAGTGAAAGAAGCCTATATGCCCGATGACTATGAAATTCAACTCCACAAGAAAAGGCAGAGTTTAAGACAAAAAGACCAAGATGTAAACACCTACACGGAAGAGTTTCAGAAGCTTTGTTTGAGATCAAATGTGGCAGAAGATGAGAGCCTGAAAGTGGCTAGGTATCTAAATGGATTGAAGTGGAATATACAGGAAGAGATGGCTTTGCTCAGCCCCAAGACAGTCCACCAATGCTATCAGCTAGCTATCAAGATTGAAGAGAGGAACAAAAGGAAGCATGATCAGTCCTCTAAGGGTAGAGGAAGAGGTAGAGATCAAAGAGGACAGCGTGGAGGTTACCAAGGAAGAGGTGGTGACCAAAGAAACCAAGGAGAATCAAAGCTTACTGAGCATGGAGGTGAAACCTCATCAAGAGGAGGTTTTAATAGAGGAAGAGGACCTCAAGGAGGTTCAAACAGAGGTAGAGGAGCAGGCAGAAGTAACTCTTACTTTGCCACCATGAAGTGTTATAACTGCAATCAGCTAGGCCATCCAGCTTATAGATGCCCAGAGAAAGCTTCATCTAGCAATGAGAAAAGAGTAGCTTATGCACAAGAAGACACCGTGAGTGTAAAGACACCTGAGATCAGTCACATAGAATTAGAAGTAGGTGAAAATTTGATGTTTAATAGAGTGCTGATCAGATAACCGGTTAAGGAAGAACCCAAGCAAAGGAGAGCTTTGTTTCGAGCAAGGTGCAAAATACTTGGAAAGGTATGCAAGGTTATTGTAGATTCTGGTTCTACGGACAATATAATATCTGAGGAGGCAGTAAATAAATTAAAATTGCAGAAGGTACCTCATGCAAATCCTTACAAAGTCACATGGTTGAACAAAGGGTAAAGTGTCTTAGTGAATGAGCAGGTTACAGTGGAATTTTCAATTGGAGGCTACAAAGATAAGCTGATTTGTGATGTACTACCCATGGATGCATGCCATATTCTTCTTGGAAGGCCGTGGAAATATGATAGAGGTGTTGTATATCATGGAAAGGAGAACACCATTGAGTTCACGAAAGATGGAAAAACATTCAAGCTGCAATCATTGGTTGAGGAAGATGAGGGGCATTCCAAGGTTCAAAACATTATGTTGAGCAGTGGTAAAGAATTCATCAAGGATCTACACCAAGGGAATGAGGGTTATGTGGTCCTAATGCAATCCAAAGAGGAAGAAAATGCTGAGAAGACAGTCATACCTAAAACAGTTCAAAGGCTGCTAGAAAAATATAAGAGCATTGTGAGTGATGGAACACCATCAACTCTACCACCCAAGAGAGCAATAAGTCATCAAATTGACTTCATACCTGGAGCCTCATTGCCTAACAAAGCATCATACAAACTGACCCCTGAGTAGAACAAAGAGGTGGCAAGACAAGTGGAAGAGTTGTTGAGTCAAGGTCTGATTCAAAAGAGTATTAGTCCATGTGCAGTCCCAGTTGTTTTGGCAACAAAAAAAGGAGGTACATGGAGACTTTGTACTGATTCTAGAGCAATAAATAGAATCACAATTAGGTATAGATTTCCAATACCTAGGATTGAAGATTTATTGGATTGCCTTGGAGGTGCAAAATTTTACACTAAGCTAGATCTTAAGAGCGGGTATCACCAAATCAGAATTAAGGAAGGTGATGAATGGAAGACAGCTTTTAAGACAAATGATGGTTTATATGAGTGGAAAGTGATGCCATTTGGCCTCTCGAATGCCCCTAGCACGTTCATGAGACTAATGAATGAGGTGCTTAAAGATTTCACAGGGATTTTTGTGGTAGTCTACTTGGATGACATACTGATTTTCAGTAAGACAGCAGAAGAACATTTGAAGCATGTAGAGATGGTACTCAAAAGGTTGCAAGAAGAACAGTTGGCAATCAACCTTGAGAAGTGTGAGTTCTTCAAACAAGAGCTTGTGTATCTAGGCTTTGTGGTATCCCAAGGAACGCTGAAGATGGATCCAAGTAAGGTGGAAGCTATCCTAAACTGGCCTACACCAACCACAGCAACTGAGGTAAGAAGTTTTCATGGTTTGGCTCAGTTTTATAGGAAGTTTATAAGGAATTTTAGTGGTATATGTGCACCAGTGTTAGATACAATCAAGGGTGGTCAGAAAACAAAGTTTAAGTGGACTTTAGAGGCTGATAAAGGGTTTGAAAAGTTGAAAAAAGAAGTGGCAACACAACCTATCTTGTTATTGCCTAGTTTTGATAAATTGTTTACAGTTGAGTGTGATGCAAGTGGAGTAGCAGTAGGAGGAGTCCTTAGTCAAGAAGGTAGGCCTGTAGCCTTCTTTAGTGAAAAACTTAATGAAGCTAAGCAAAAATACTCCACCTATGATCTGGAACTTTATGCTTTAGTGCAGTCCCTTAGGAAATGGAGGCATTATTTACTACCCAAAGAGTTTGTGGTCTTCACGGATAACCAAGCACTCAGTTACATCAATACCCAAGAGAAGTTAAGCCATAGACACTTGAAATGGATGGAGTACATTCAAGCTTTCAAATTTACCATTAAGCACAAGAAGGGACAGCAAAACAAAGTGGCAGATGCATTAAGCAGGAGGATGTTGACAGTCCAAGAGATACAGCTGAAAAGCATAGGATTGGAAAGTTTTAAGGATCTCTATGGTGATGACGAAGACTTTTCCGAAGCCTACAAGGTATGTTCAGACTTTGAAAATCATTTTCACAATCAATATGCTGAGTATACATTATAAAATGGGTTGTTATTCAAGGGTAATCTGTTGTGGGTCCCAAGAGAATCAATGAGGGAAAATTTGATCCAAGAGAAACACAATGGCAGTCTTAGTGGGCATTTTGGTATTAACAAAACTTTAGAGCTGGTACAAAGGTTTTACTATTGGCCTAAGTTAGCACGAGATGTCAGAAAGTATGTTGAACAATGTGTTGTTTGCATGAAAGCAAAAGGGGGAGCTAGCAATGCTGGGTTATATCAGCCTTTGCCTATTCCGAACAGACCATGGGAGTGTGTGAGTATGGATTTTGTGGTGGGTCTTCCCAAGACTAAATCTGGTTTTGACAGTGTTTTTGTAGTTGTGGACAGATTTAGCAAGATGAGTCACTTTATTCCTTGCAAGACCACACACGATGCAAGCTATATTGCCCATCTATTCTTCAGGGAAGTTGTGAGAATCCATGGATTGCCATTGAGCATTGTCTCTGATAGGGATGTAAAATTCATGAGTCATTTCTGGAAAACACTATGGAGCAGATTGGGAACTAATTTATCATTTGGATCAGCTTACCATCCTCAGACCGATGGTCAAACCGAGGTGGTTAACAGAGTGTTAGGTAACCTATTGAGGTGCTTGACAAAGGAATATGGGCAGACCTGGGATATGGTGATTTTCCAAGTGGAATATGCATACAATGATAGTGTGAACAGAACTACAGGAAAAAGCCCATTTGAAGTTGTGTACGGAATGCATCCAAGAGGAATTTGTGAGCTCAGAGACCTTGGAACAATGGAGAATAGGAGTGGACATGCAGAAGACTTCACTCAAACCATGAAGGAGATTCATGAGCAGGTTAAGAGGACAATCACATCAGCAACACAAAAGTTGAAGGACAAAGTTGATGAGACAAGAAGAGATGTGCAGTTCCAGGTGGGTGATTATGTGATGGTTCACCTCAACAAATCCATATTATAGAAGGGGATGTCCACCAAATTTCAAATGAAACGGGTAGGACCATGCAAGGTGATAGCCAAGTATGGCAAGAATGCTTACAAGGTGGAGTTACCATCCGGTTTGGGCATATCTCTGGTGTTCAACATTGCTGATCTAATCTGGTACAAGGGTACAATCAATGACGAAGTTCAGAATAGTCAAGAAATATTTCAGGATATCACTAATATACCCCTTCCAAGTCAAGAGAAAGCTCAGGCAGAGAAGGTCTTGGAGTCCAGAGTGAAGAAAGCAACGAGACACAAGGCATATATGGAACACCTTGTCAAATGGAAAGGAAAACCTGAGTCTGAGGCTACTTGGGTTGAAGAATCAGATTTCAAGAAGAACGGAATTGATCCATCATTGCTGACACCTTCCAATTCTTCGTCTTCATGCTAAGAGGGGGAGAATGGTGCAGGAGCACCCAAAATACAAGTCTCAAAATACAAGCATAAATCTTAATGTAATGTTTTTAATCTTTTTGTTTTGTTGTGTACAGTCTAATACACCATTGATAAGGTGTAAGGGGACCTTCTTGAAGCTTAGGTTTAATTTTGAATAAATTAGGAATCAATTTGTAGGCGTTTTCTTAAGTTTTGGCTGAAATTTGAAAACACAGTGTTTTTCAAAAAAACATTTTTTCTCCACTTTTAAGCCCGAATCAACAACCCTAACTGATTTTTTCCCATGATGTGGAAGGAAAGCCTCGACCATTTTTTTTGGGGTTGAATGTTTTTGAACGGTGGGAAGTCTTTGATAATGGCGGTTATGTTGAAAAAAATAAGAATCAGTGATTTTGTGTAAAGAAAAATCTGTTTTCCTGTTCTTTTTGGCGTAACAGCAAATAGATGAATAGCATAAATATTTTATTGGAATAAGAGCATGTACAGCAACGTGTTATAGTTCTGTTTTGGTATTTTTAAACTGTTTTTCTATCGCTCTTTATTTTTTATAAAATCTGTCTTTTCTTTAACTCTGTTTTGGGACTGGTAAAAAAAACCAGAATCATGGAGTTTAGATGTTGTTTCTGAACGTACCAGGCAGCATGGGTGTAGAGGAAGCAATGCTAAACTCCAGGCATGTATATATTGTACATATGGTAGATATTAGAGGTTTTTCTTGCAAGTTGGAAGACTGTTTCTAGGCGAGTTTGGAAACCCGGCTAGAAAAGACAGTCAAGAAGCAAATAACCCAACGTAGCAGGGGTGTGCAATGTTATTATCTGATGCGTATTGTGAGTGTAGACAGGTCTAAGAAGGTGTGGAGTGGAAACAGAAGACTCTCCAGTATGTTTTTGGTCAGAAAAGACAGAATAAAGCAAGGAAGAACATTAAGAAACCCTAGGTTACCCTAGGTTGAATTGTAACCCTGTACGGGCAGAAAAGACACCAATCTCCAAAAAAGTAGTCATAGCTTGGAAAAAGAGCCAGAGGAACATTAGAAAGATTGGCACAATTAGTGGAAGAGGAGAGTTCTAACCTGTCCTTTTGTATTGAGAGGGCTAAAAAGGGGTTTGAGGCTTGTAACCCTGCCCAAGAACCAAGAACCCTATTTTTGGGAAAACAATGGAGAGCTGAAGCTTGGTGTTTATTGAAGCACCAAAGAAGATGACTTTGAAGGCTTTGGAAAGTGCCACACACCCCTGTAACAACGTTGGCAGAGTGGAGGAGTGATTGGTCTTTTGAGGAATAAAAGGCTAGATAGTGCAAGTGGAAGAAAGAGTACCAAATAACGTTTTGCAGTAGCAAATTTGCAATGATAGTAGGGTTGCTAAGGTAAACCAGGGGTGCCTCAAACTAACAGAGGACCTATAGGTTGTAGGGTGAATGAATTAGCACCCAAAGGAGTTCTTAAGACAAAGACTCAAGCATTGAGATTGTGTTTTCTCAATCAACCCTGGTTCTATCAAGCTGCTACCCCTTGTGTGTCAACATTCCATTAGACTTGGTGCTCCTCCCATTTTGATCATTTTGTAGCATGACGTGTCTAGACACTAGCACATCATGCGGACATCCGAGCACCACTCTAGCATCCTTTGACGTTTCAAAGCTCAAATGACTATTTCCATGCATGTTTTCCACTTGTCAACAAGTTTTTCCTATGGTAACAATTGGTAACACCCAAAAACCGCTGAAGAAGCTTCTCTTCTCCCCTTTTAAGTCATCCCTTCAACTCATTTTGGCTCTCTAAGAAGATCCTTTACAACTTCCTCCATTTCTAGCTTCACTCTAGCCTTCTACACTTTAGATTTTGCTTGTAATAGCTTGTTGTAATATCCCCAATCTCTCTCAAGCTTCCATTACAACATTCTTTGTAGCCTTCTTAGCTCTCACAACTCCATTTCATGCTTGTGAGCATCTTTGGATTCCATATCCTCTACTATTTGCATACTTACTTGGTGACATGGGTTCTCCTCCTCGAGCGGGGTTTTCTTTTATCACCTCTTTTGTGATATGGGTTCTCCTCCTCGAGTGGGGTTTGCTTTTACCACACACTTATTCATGGTGTAGGTTCTACTCCTAAGTGGGTTTTTCTTTCACTACATGCTTTGTTCATCACACTCTTTATCTTCTTGGTTGTCTATGGAGGTGGGAACACCAAAATGGGGGTTTGACTAAGGAAAACCCCTATACAGCCCCAACATTCTCTCCAGATATCATGCTTGCAGGTTGTGAAGAAATTTGTTTGGTGGAGGCTTCATCACTCACATGGTTGTAAGTATTTATTTCCTTTCTTCTTCTTATCTTTACTAGTTTTACTTCACTCTATTTTAGTTTTTTCACTTTCCTACATTTTAATATTTCTTAGCAATTCGAGTAGAAGTAGCCACTTAAGAATTTTCTAAGATAAACTCACTCTCTGGTCTGTACAAGACACCAGCATGCCTCTAGGATGCCAGCACACCACATTGTCATCTATATGTGGCAGTGATGTCCTTTGGCAAAGAGCTTGTTAGTTTTTCTCGAAGACCTTTGTGACCCGCTCTTTTAGATTCTCAAACTTTTGCATTGTTCCATTGAGGTAATATAGGGCAGTTCGCCCTATGAGGTTCTTTGATCAGAGAGAACCTGTGAGTAGCGAATCCCCCTATATCACAATTACTATCAACACTACCTTTGTTAAATCTAAGCTCTAGCAAATACGTGTCCAATTTGGCATACCATGCTCTAGGGGCTTGCTTGAGTCCATACAATGCTTTCTTCAACAATCATACCATGTCTTCCTTATCCTTCAACTGAAATCCATCAAGTTTCTCAACATACACCTCTTCTTCCAATTCACTATTTAGAAAAGCTGATTTAACATCCATTTGATAAAATTTGTAGTTCTTGTGAGAAGCATAACCAAGAAATAATCTTACAACTTCAATTCTAGCAACAGGGGCAAAGGTATCTTCAAAATCAATTCCTTCCATCTAAGAATATCCTTTATATACTAGTCTTTCTTTGTTTCTAACCATTTCACCTTGCTCATTCAGTTTGTTTCTAAAGACCCATTTAGTTCCAATGACATTCTTATCCTTAGTGCTGGGAACAAGAATCCATGTATCATTCTTTTCAATCTGTGTTAACTCTTCTTTCATTGCTTCAACCCAATGTTCATCTTTACATGCTTCATTCATATTAGTAGGCTCAATTTTTGAAATTAAGAAATACTCTTCTACAATGCTTCTCCTAGTTTGAACATCTCTGTTCTTATCACCTATAATCCGATCTTCTGAATGATTCAATCTTACATACCTCAGATTCTTCTTAGGTTCTTCAATTTCAGACTCTTGTGTTCTCTGTTCTTCACTTCCACTAGTGTCTCCTTCTTCTTCATTCTCTTGATTCACTAGATTGATTTGCACTTGATTTGTAGTTTGAACTTTCTTTCCTTGGTTTGTACTATCATCCTGATCATTAGAATCATATCCATAGGTTCTGGAGGGTGTACCTAGGTCTTCATCAACTTTGACATTTTCACTTTCAACCATTTTCTTCAATTTTTTATTGTAACACTGGTAGGCCTTGCTTTTAGTAGAATAAGTAGAATAACCCAAAAAGATACCTTCATCACTTCTAGCATCAAACTTTCCTATGTCTTCATCTCTCTTGATATAACATTTTCTTCTTGAGATCTTGAAATATTTAATAGTAGGCTTATGACCAGTCCATAGCTCAAAAGGGGTCTTACCAGTATCACCTTTGATTTGTACCCGATTGAGTGTGTAAACAACAGTACTCACAACTTCTCTCCAATAGACATGAGGAACATTTCCTTCCAGCATCATTGTTCTAGCAGCATCTTCAACTATTTTGTTCTTTCTTTCTACAACTCCATTTTGTTGAGGGCTCCACGGTGCAGATAATTGTCTCTTTATTGCATGTTCTTCACAAAAAGAATTAAATTCACCAGAAGTGGATTCACCACCTCTATCCGATCTCAGACACTTAAGCTTCAAACCTATTTTTGTTTCAACCATAGCCTTAAAGATCTTAAACTTTTCCAGAGCTTCATATTTCTCCCTTAAGAAAGTAACCCATACAATTCTAGAGTAATCATCAATGAGCAACATGAAATACCTATAAAATTCTAAACTTCTAACCTTAGAGGGAACACACGGATCAATATGCACAAGCTCCAACAATTCATTTGAACAATGCTTTTTGCTTCAAAATTAATTCTAGTTTTCTTTCCTAACTAACATTCCTTGCACATTGCATTAGTAGGTTTCACCAACTTAGGTAGATCTCTCAGATCCTTGGTAGAACTTATCTTAACAATATTATCAAAGTTAATATGAAACATTCTCCTATGCCACAACCAGCTTTCATCAACTCGAGCAATCAAAAAACTTTTACTAGTAGAACTCAAGTGAAAGATGTTACCTTTTGTTTTTGTACCTAATGTAATTATATTTCCAAAACTCAATATTTTTCACTTTCCATCCATGAACTGAAGATTCTATCCCTTATCAACCATCTGACCAACACTCAAAAGATTATGCGTCAAGCCTTCCACATACAAAACATCATTAATATTATGCTTACCATCAAGTGAAATGCATCCTCTCCCATGGATCACACCAGCTATATTATCACCAAATCTCACAAAACCACCATCATACTTTTCCAAGCTCACAAACTTTCTTTTATCTCCTATCATATGATGTGAACATCCACTATCAATCATTCATTCATCTTTCTCTTCAACTCGAGTAGCTAGGAAATTCTCCACATTTGTACAACTAGCAGATTCAAAATTATTCTCCTTGATAGCAATAAACACCCAATCATCTTCTTTATCAGATTCTTCATTTGTCACACCTTCATCAACAACATAGTAACACTTCTTCTGAAATCTAGTCTTGTTATGTCTTGGTTTAGGAGGTATTTTTGGACACCTTGATGCAAAATGACCTATCTTATTGCAAGAAAAACATTTAAGAGGCAATTTTCCTTCATACTTACCTTTTCCTTTTGGTATTATCTTGACAATAAGTGATTCCAGCTCTCCCAACTCTCTTCTTCTTCAATCTATCTAATTTCATCCTCATACTTGAATGTCTTTCTAGATGAACTCTCACCCAGATCATATCTCTGTCTATCTCTTATGGAAGTAGTAGCCTTAAATGCAGATTCAACCTTAGGAAGGGCATCACCAAATTCACTCAACTCAAAAGCATTCAACTTACCAACCAATGTATCTTTGGTTATGTTTGTTACAGTCCAAAGCTCTTCAATAATTGTAGCTTTGAATTTATAAGCAGCAAGAAAGGATCTAAGAACTTTATAAACAATATGTGATTCTTCCAACTTTCCACCAGCACATCTGATACCACACACAAGTTCATTCACTCTTTGCATGAAAGTATTAATGTTCTCATCATCACCCATTCTCAACCTTTCATAATTCCCTTTCAAACTCTACAACTTAGAAATTTTCACATTAGTATCACCTTCATACAAGGTTTCCAACTTTTTCCAGATCTCATAAGCAATCTTCAGATCCATCACATTTGTCATGTCAGTATCAGTCAAAGCACTCAACAATGCTTCCTTAGCCCTAATATTATACTCAACATCCCTGATTTCAGCAGAAGTAGTAGGACCGTTCTATGGGATAACATACACATTACTTGTAATTATCTAGTAAGGTTCACCAATGCATATCAAGTGACACTCCACTCTAGTCTTCCACAGAGAATAATTTGTTCCATCAAATCTTAGACTATCCTTCTTATAACTTTCCGTCTTGGATCACCTTAAGCTATTATAATTCTTCCAAGGAACCTACTCTGATACCAATTGTTGGAAAAATAAGGGAAGACAACTAAGAGGGGGGGGTGAATCAATTGTCACAAAATTTAAAACTTATTAACTTAATTAATCCTTATTCTCAGATCTTATCAATATCAATGAAAGCATGAATCAACAACAAGTCATAAATACACATAACACCAAGATTTTTTATGTGAAAACCTTGTTAGGGGAAAAACCACTGTGGAGATCAATCCACAAGATTATGCGTTGTTAAAAGTATAAAGAATAAAATATGGGGAATGTACATGCATTCAGACACATTGCCTAGAGCTCACTGCTCAAATACAAAGGAAGACACATTGTCTTTCAGAAAGAATCAGATTACAACCATCCAAATTTTGAACTGAGAAAATAGCATCTGCTCATGCTACATTACAGTTCCAGTTAAGCACAATTTTTCACTCTTCTACACACTTCATCACACTCTACTCTGCCTTCAAATGATATTCACACATACACACATAGAATCACACCGAGCATACTTCCAAATCAAATAAAGAATCTCTCTTATAAATACGCAACAAGAAATTTCATCCCTTCAAGTTGGCTTCAATGAAAATACTAAAATGAATATAAACTGTTGGACCAAAACATTAAAGATTAACAATGTGAATCAACCAAAGTCAGAAACAACTTAGTGACGACCCAAAACAACATCTTCAACTTGAAAATACTTCAATTAATTACACCTCAAAGATCCACAGTACACTACAACCACTATGTCGGCCAAGAACAAGAAAAATATGAACAAGCAAGAGAAATTCACCAACCACAAGCTCAATGAATAATACGGATGTGCAAAAAAGATAGATCATGATCTAGAGACATCCATAAACAACATGAAACAACAAAGAAGCATCCACAACAACTGAACTATTTGAAATAGCCTCATCTTCAATTAGGAACACTAACTGGAGAAATAGAAAAAATGTCATAATGAAAATCTTCATAACTCGATCAAATCTTCATGCAGATCTCTGAAACTTGACATGGATAAACTAGATACATTCAACAACAAACCCTTTGGTCCAAAAAATTTGATCATTAATGTATAGAATGTACTGACACACTAAACTTGACTTCACCATTGACAACCTGCAACTTATTTATTACAATTTTCTCAATATCCTCGACATATATAGCTTCAAGTGAACAAATGCTAATAGTGTTGACATCAATGAAAACCACATATCAAAAACACAACCACAACATCCAATAGTTTCCTCATGAGGCTCTATCAAAAGTTAATTTGAGGCTACATGGTGGAGGTGGAGACTAGCTTATTCCCACTTAGGGATTTAAAGTAGACTTCACTTCACAAGCCCATAAACAGGGGCACAAATATTTATTGTTAATGTCAGCATTGTTTTTCATTTCCTTCATTAGGATGTTGCTCATCTTTATCACCTTTTATCTCCAAGGAGTAAGAGAATGTAAATCTAAATATTTGAACAAGTATTTTTTAATAAGCTCTTTTAATGTGTTTTTTTTTTAATCTTCATTTATGACATTTTTCTTTGGGAAGTAGGAAAATTTAATTAGAAAGGTTTGGAAAGGTAATTTTTAATATTAAACAATTAGAAATTTGTAACCTATTGTTCCAAATGTGTGATCATTTGGAATGATCATCCATCTAGATACATCTCTTTTTGGATGGATGTGGTTGCTGATACTATAAAATTGTTGAATGTTCTTGGTAGGCTAGAGAAAAACATAAGGAAGTTTGTATTCATAAAGAGAGTCCCTTAGGGGACACTATTCTAGAGTGCTATAATTGTGGTTGTCAAAATGTGTTCTTGCTAGGATTTATCTCTGCTAAGACATGTAGAGTGTTCTAGTTCTATTATGCAGGGAACCTTGCTTGAGTGTCAATGCTATAAAGGAAATGAGTTGGGATCTTAGCTAGTGGCTACCATTGATGGATGATAGATATAATCTTCTCCTTTCTATATTAGTAGGGTACACCTATGAACAAGCCTACACAAGCTAATACAAGATCAACAAACAATTGTTAAACATGTTAGAAATCTCAATCTAGTATTCCCTATGAAATTCTTGGAAGAACAAAGCTGAAAACATGATAAAAACTTACAATAAACCAAACAAGAAAGCATGTAATCAACTAAGTTAACCAAACCTCAAACCCATAGGGGGAGTGGTGCTCTTTTGATGTGAAAAGGAATCCTTTTCCCAATCCCAATTGACAAGCTTGATGATCCAAGTGTGAAAGTGATGCTAAGTAATCAAAATGACATGAAGATGGTGATTACTATGAACTCAAATGCATATAGTGATAATGCTCAAAGTTGTGGATCCATATTATGAAAAGGATGCCTCTATTTATAGAAGCCAAGGGTTGAAGAATGAGAGGTTCTGATGAATGTGGGATAAAATGGGAGTCAATTAGAATGTGTCAAGTGTGACAATTCTATTAAAGGAAGGTGGAGCACATTCTGGGAAATGTATGAGTGGAGGAGGATGGAAGAGAAGTAAATGAAATGGGTTGAGGGTTTGAAAGGATGTAAGAGAATTTATTGCAAATATAAGAAGATACGATAGGTTTTTGAAAACCTTTGGAGGGAAATTGAATGAGAAGTTGTTATGAGGAATATTCCTTGGAATATGCCTTGGTAAGGGAACATAGAGGAATTGAATAATTAATAGAAATTAATTTCATGTGCAACCTAGTTAGTTGACCATGGGTTGATTTAGCTCTTGAAGAGTTAAAAGTTGGAGGAATTATTAATCATGATTGGGAAGCTGATTTAGGATTAATAATCTAGAATTAATTAATTAGAGAGGATTAGGAGATTGTGACATTTGATTTGATTGATTTTTAATCAAATGAGAGGATTTAATTTTATTAAATGTTATGTAGGAGCATCCTTGGTTCTTGGCACTCTTGCATCAACCAAAAATATTTTCTTTCAGTTTTTGTTCTTGTTTAGTTCAAGTTGGTGGTTTCATCATATTTTCTCACCAAACCCTATGGATCCATGTTTACATCATGGACATGTTCATTTTCCTTATTCCAAGATTTGAGCACGATTGGATATTTTTTCGGCAAGTTATCTCTTTCGGATTTAGTGGTAGTTTCTTGAATCGACACTGGAATAATTTTTAAACCTAACGGCTAGTTCGATTGCTTCTGGATCTTTCCCATTACTTGTAGATCCTTATAGTGTGTTTCAAATTTCTTCATGGAGTGTCCCCAACCTTAATTATAGGTCCACACTTCATCCTATGCATTCATCGAGGAGTAATTCAAATTTGAGGCTGACCTATTCATGCGCACATTACATTTTCTCTCATTAGAAATTATAATAATCTTTGGCTGACGTAGATGATTCTAGATCTCAAGATGTGGTATAAATCATTGTAATTTATAATTATAAAGGTAGTTAGAGGAATACTAGATTTGAATTGTAATATTTTAGCTTGCCTCAAGGAGCATATAGGAATAGAATGTTTTGGACATGTGGTATCAGACCTATGAGCCCAGATTTGTAAGCTTGGATGTTGCTAACCGATTGTAATTAAGGTTTTTGTTAATGAGAATGTTTGAATTTGAATTTTCCTCCATATTTTGTGTTGCTTCTATTGTGTGACTCTTGTTGCACATTCTAGATTGCTCTCTTTGAGGACCCTCCTACTGTGGTTGCACCAAAATGATTTAATTTAATTAAATATGAGGAATATTAGTTAGAAGAAGGGTGAATTAATCAATAAATTTAATTATTCAATTAATAGCTCAATTTTTTTATTTTAATTAAATAATTCTAATTATTCAATTAAATGATGAATTTGAAATGATTTAGGAAGAAATGGTGTTAATTTATCAGAATCAGATGCATGGTATCAATCAGGACTTTTTTAGTGTCTACATTTTTCCCCTCTTTGAAGCAAGGTACCTGCTGCGTCAGTTCAAAGAATAACACTGCCATGATAAAAAAAAAAAAATCTAGATGGCTCACTGCTACCCTAGTGGATAAAATTATGCTACTACACTACCCCCTCAAGAGATCGGGCAAAAATTTGTAAAATTAGGTTGAGCTCGCGAAAAAGGTTCAACAATGATTCAAGAGAAAAAAAATCCCACAGGATGCAAAATTAAGCTTATGGTGATGAAAATGGGTCAAAACAGGCTTCGTTTGGTAAAAAAAAGATTAAATGGGCTCAAAAACCTAAAAAATACCCAAAAAACCCTAAAAAAATTGCATAAATAGGGTTAGGAGGGTCATTTTCAAATCATTTGCACTCCTAGCCTTTAGAAATCTTCACTTTTTGCCTTGAGGTGTTGACGGAATGGCGACTCATGTGCTCCATAGAAATCAGATGGATTGGGTTCATGAGTTCTAGTGGCCTTGAGATGCGGGACCCCCGGTATGCCTTTTGAAATTTTTCTCATTTTGCATGATTTTGATGCATTTATTAGGGAAAGTTTAGGTTGATCAAAAGGGATCCCCTACGACACCACATTTGTTACAGTCAGTGTCACTTTTGAGGATGTCGACATGCATTTGCAGTAGAGCATCCTGCGATGCTAGAGGGTTCTAGGGTCACCAAAAAGATGCCAACTTTCCTTTGTAAGATTGCACCGCATAGCCCCAAAATAATCTAGCGTCACCCCTTAATGTCAACTCACCTTTGACATGGAGCCTTGCTTTTGCAAAACAACAAATCATCGCCTTTACAAAAATTGAACCGCCTTTGCTTTTTAGGAGATTTTTAATTTTTGAAAGTGCACCAGGTTGATGAATTTTGATGTCATGGGTGTTTTGGATGCAGGAGGTCCTGCCAGTGCTCTACTTGAAGGAGCATGGGAGTTGGATTCTATGTAGAGTGAGACATTTGACAAATGAGGCATTGTTCTTTCTTGGCTCGATTAGATTTGGCCACATAGCCTAGATGCCTGAGGTGAGGACACACCTGGTGATGATGACTACATTAGTGGAGAGATAGTGGAGCGAGACCTCCTTGTTCCACTTACTAACTGACGTTGCTACCATTACCTTGGAGGACATATGGAAGATCTTGTGGATCCCCATACATGGTGAGCACATTATATACGATGTGGAGGCCGAAGGTGACATGATTTTTCCATTATTCGGTGTCGACCAGTATGTGATTGATAGTGTCTTGATTGAGCTCCATCGATATGATTGTATTGCCCTTGATTTGATGTTGTTTTTTGAGGCACTAATCTCGGGAGTCCTTGTTCTCGATAGGAGAGTGAGAGGAAGTAGCATTGGATGGGGGGTCGTCTGGTCTCACATGATGGAGATGACCATCTACGCCTGGGGGCTAGTCGTCCTCACATTGTTATATCATGATATACACCAGGTTGTGTACAATGGGGCCCGCAACATTTGAGCAGGGGTTACACTTCTCCATGTGTGGGAATATGAGCACATAGCCATTTTGAGGCCCAGGATTGTAGATGTTTAGATAGACCATGATGATCCTATGGTTTATAGGTATAGGGGGATGACCACCCTCCATTATACAAGCATTACATGCATTCCACACTAGAGGTGGGTTATCGGAGAGATGAGAGTGTTTCAGTGGAGACCATGGCTCCACTTTCATAGGTGGCATGATCATGATGCCCAAATTTTCTACTGTCAATAGTCCAAATACCTGCAAGGATGAGAGAATTATATGATAGAGTGGTACCTCCCAGATAGGGTTTCTTGCTAGTTTAGAGAGGTTTAGGATGCCCTTGATGATGGACAAAGAGATAGCATAAGGGTAGAGGATCCCTCCCTAGCAGGCCATCAATGATTTTAGACAACTTGTGATGATGTCGTGGGTGTAGTTTGATGGTCCCACAAATGTGGGAACTGCACCAGCCTATGATGCTTATTTTTTATCCCACACTCTGATTCAGTTGACATTACTAGTGGTGCCAGTAGTAGGCAGGGGACCCTAGATTGGGTAGGTCCCCTAGTAGCTAGGCCACCAGCCATAGGATGGACAGGGTAGAAGTGTAGGGCACGATGGAAAGATTCCACTACTAGTGCCACCTATTGGAAAGAGGCCACCAGCACAACCACACCAATAGGCACATGACCACCACCACCAGGTCTTGCTCCATAGGAGAGATAGATAGTAGCATTGTAGGAATAGGTACAAGCATTAACAGGACAATTGTAGCATGTGCAGACTCAGATTCAAACCCTAATCTAGGAGAGGGATCAGGCATGACAAGAGGTGGTGTAGCAGTGCCAGATGATACAAGATGTGGATCTAAAATTGGCCTTAGAGTAGGGATGGAGACAATAGCTAGAGGCAGCAACACAACAGGCACAGGGGTAGGCCACAGTCCTAGCCAAGATGTATAGCTGGGCGATGTAGGAGGCATCATATTACAAGGTCATGGCATAGGATCGACGAGAGATAGATTTATCTCATATCAACTAGGTTGCTCCCACCAAGACCCCTTGCATAGAGACATCTAAGAGACCATCAGGGTCTCACCATCGGAGCCAAGGTAACCACCATGGGGACCGGTAGAGTGAGGCTAGCTTGGGGTTTTGATAGTGCATTGGGCACATTTTTTTTATTGTACAACCTAATTTATGATGTGTATACATTCATTGGTTGAGTTTTGATTATCCTCTTGTATATTCTATGATGATACTATATATCTGATGTTGATTGTATCATGACATTCAAATTTTTTGATATATATATATATACATGAGATGACTTTGATGCTTATATGATGTGATGGTTATTTTATTTTATGTGCAATGGATGGATATGATATGGATGGATGCATGTAATTCTATAGTATGATGCTTTATGTTATGATCTATTTTTAATGTTTATGATGCAATCAATGTATAGTATGAATGCACATGGATCTATGTGGATGCAATTTTATGCAATGAATGCAAATCTATATTTATGTGATGATATGTGATGCATGCAATGTGATGATATTTTTAACTTCCTTTTTCAGTATCTGTTCTATATGTGATGTATGTATGTAAGATGAAACAATGTGATGCTTATGATAATGCTTTTATGGTTATGTAATGGATGTTTATGCAAATGTGTTGTTTATGAGATGCTGAGAATAACCAATCTATATTATGATGGATAATATTTTGTATTATGATGATATGATTAGTATGCTAATATTTTTTGGATGCATTTTATTTCTAAATGTCATAATACCATGTTAGTATTAGTATATTGAAAAGATAGAAGAAAGAGAAGTCAACCCTTGAAATTGAGATGATGCAGAAACATGATGATGATAATGATGATGATGATATGCTTATTAGAGATTGGGAACATAAAGAGATTACATTCCTTATTTTTGATAACACACATAGATACAATGCATCAAGGTATAAAGAACCAGGATGGCGTTTTACCTAGTGCGATGGACTTTGACTCAATGATTAGATAGGAGCATCCCCATTCACACCTAACATACAAAACCCTATTAGGATGTACTTTAGATATTTCAAACATCTCAAACCAAAACATAGAAAGGAAAAACCTCCCAATGTAATAGTCAACAAGGTATTTAAAATAATCTCCCTACAAACTAAACAAAGTAAACATGACCAAGGTTATATTACAAGAATATCCAACAAGCACAGTAGTCAAAAGATAATGATCAATTCCCCATTCCTTTCTCTCTACATAATTTTGATAGACATCATCGAGAGGTCTATTGGAACCTTCAAATTTTGGCAAAATTTGAAGGTGCCATGTCAAAAATTTTAATACAACACTCAGAAACTCAGTTAAAAAAAGTAGCCCGAGGAGCACATTTTAGAAAATCGTAACTTGGGACCTGTTCGTTTTCATGTAAAACCACTTTACAAAAATATTCGTCTATCATATGTGAGTATCTCCACCAATTTTTAGCTTCATCCAATCAGTTTTGACATGCTTTCCAAAAAAGCAAGTTGAAGGGCTCTGTGAAGATTTGGTTTCTAAACACAGTAAAATTTGTTAAAATAGTCAACTTTGGAGGACAATATTAAGCAATTGAAAGGAGTTCATGACAAAATAGTTGGTGTTTTTGATTCTCCCCACCAAAATTTACATCCATGTCAATTTTCATAGTTTTAGGATAACATTTGATATTTTTTCAAATTTTGAACCAGATGGGTTTTACTCAGTTTGAAAATTACATTTCTAGAACAGCTGCAATATGGTAAACTTTGAAGCTTCATAATTTGCAGAAGAAGAGGATTTATGAAAAACCCATTTGCCTACATGTTCATCTGAGCTAAATGAACCAATCCCCAGGATGGCAGCTTCTAAAACTCAAATATGATATTTTTACAAAATTGCAAGTGGAGGGTTTTGATTGAGCTTGACAGTGGCAATATTTAGAAAATGCCAAATTAGCAATTTTGAACGTTGACAATTTTTTATTCTGAAAAATTCATGCAAAATATTTTGACAAGTACATTCCCCTATCACATCTTAACATATTGGTGCATTTTCTTGACTTCTGGAGATCATTCAATCAACTTTCTAGGGTAGTTTTGGAGGCTACCTGACTTGTTTCAACTACAGTAAAAAATGATAGAAAGTGAGATTCTAGCAAGATTCACTTCAAAATTATCACTACATGCACAAGAAGCATTCAATATATAAAATGGATGTAATTATCTAGATTCAAGAAAGCAAAGTTGATAGCATAATCTCAATAAAAATTTAGCTGAGCATATTTTGTCACAAAAGGGAAAAGGGAGTAGGTCACTAAAAGGACAATGCTCACTCCTCATCTGAAGAACATTTAAAAACTCTACTGTTGAAGAAAAAGTGCTTTCATTAACGTCTTTCAACCTGTGGCCCAAAATATTATTGGGAATTTGCTATTGAACAAGAAATGCAACATGGTGGGTTGAATATTTCTAATTGCAATAAAAGTTTGAGTACAATTTTGTTTTTCAGAAAAAAGGGATGAAATGACAATAATATAAGGATTGGGCACATAAGAAACATAGCAACTTGCTAATGAACCTGGGATAGGTGACCAAGAGGAGTATGCATTTAAGGATTAGAGAATCTCTCGCTAGTTGAATTTATCCTGAATGTAGAGAATGTCTTATTTTGTGCATGTTATTGTGAGCACTCTTAAAAGCATGGTTTCCATTATATCCGAGTAGCTAGGACAAGTCATTTAAATCAGCCTTCAACTACCAAAGCCCGATAGATGTTCCTGTATTTGTGTGTAACACAATGATTTTGAAGAACAATGTTGATGATTTGAGATGCCTTTCTTTACTAGTGTGATCATAGAGGAAAAGACTATCAAGAGGAAGTGAAGTGGCCATGGGATGCAATCAAGAGGCTGATCAGCAGGCATAATTTTCCCCCCATCATTGCAAGAGTGTGCTTCTCATGGGATTTTTACACAGAGGAGAATAAATTGGAAAGACATGATTACCATGAGTCCAGAGATAATCAAGAGATGAGAGACACAATGGCGTAGTGCAATTGTTAGCAACAGTTGCCTTTGAAAGGAAAGAACAAGCTATAACGATGGGTTATTTTTAGTTAAGGTTAGCGGATTAAAGCACAAAATAAAAACCCAAATAAACTATGGAATACAAAGAAAGCAAATGAAATGAATGAGAATGATTATACCTGTTACTCGTTGAAGCTTTCATGATTCACCTCCATAGCACCTTCTAGCTTGCAACAACTATGATTGTTGCCCTTAGATTTGTGTGTGTGAGCAAATGATTGTGACCAAGCCCTATGCAAGTTTTGAAGGATTTGAATGACAAAATAAATACTATGACAAGTAATCAAATTGAATTAAACAAGATAAGTGCAAAGTAAATTCTAAGCATAAAATGTCTATAATAATGAAGTGGTGGTAAAATATGAGCAAAATTGGCATTTTATAGAAAACGCAATTTTGGATGGACAGACGAGATTGAAAGCTAACAAAAGCCTAAAATCAATGGACGAGATTTCATGTGACGATCCCTAATTAGGGTTAGGGAAAGATTGTTAAATGAGTGGCCAAGATGTCATTTGATAAAATCAAATCGGCGGTCAAGAATAAATGTGATAATTAGCCAAAAAGATAAAGATTTTCAAAAATCAAGAAGATAAAGACTACTTGATTTATGAGATTCAAAAAATCAAGAAGATAAGAGTTGGACTAAAAAGCAAATTTGGAAAATCAAGAATTTGCTCAATTACTTGATTTTTGGAAGAAGATTACCATTTTGAGTTAAATAAATTCAAAATATAGATTTTGTGTGACAATAAATAATCGATTTTTAGATTATTTACCAAAATGAGTGACAATTAATAAAATGAAATCATTTTAAATAATTAATTTATTTAAAATGAGAGAAATGTTAAATTAGGTAATTAAATAATTAAAGATAATTATTTAATTTAGAGGATTATGGCCGATAATTAAATAAATTAATAAATTCATTTAATTATGAGAATCAGTGACATATTAAATAAATAAATGAAATTCATTTATTTAATAATCAAGAAGACATAAATGAATAAAGGTAATTAAATAAATTAAGACATTTTTTAATTGTAAGAAGATAATAGACCATTAGTGACGTATCAAATAAATAAATAAAATTTATTTATTTAATAATCATGAAGAATAAACAGACATGAATTAATTAAATAATTATGAATTATTTAATTAATAGTTGAATGTGGACCAAAGACATAATTAAATGTCATAATTATGCTAGGACAAAAGTGGTAAAATAGAGCTTGCAAGCCTAGGTCATTTTTATGTGTCTACATATTGCCCCTCTTTGTCATAATGCAGCTTGTCACATTGTGACAAAGAAAATAAGTCAAAAATATGCCCTAGTGCAAAATAGGATGAGAAAGAATGATGAGGAAGGTAGCAATATGCCCCCTCAAGAGGACAAATGGGTTCCAAGAACATGGGCGTGCTCTCAAAATTTATGAAAAGACTAGAATATGAAGAGACAAAAAAATGTTAGTGCAAAAGATATGGATGATGAAGATGCAGACTAGATGAAAGAATCCTCCAACACTCGCCAAAGAACTAATAGACATTGCTCGAATCATCATTGGTGGTAAAAATGACACAAATGGACAAAAAAACACCATGGTATGATGTAGACCAAGGTGTGCAAGGTCATCCACTTGAAAAATAGGCAATCACAGACAAGGAATGTCCTAACTCATACTAAGAGTCATGTTGCCCCAGTCTTTTTGTCAAGACAATCCACAGACAACAGTCAAATAAAAATAAAATAGGTCAGGAGACGTCATCGCACCTCTAAATCCTTCATGGGACATCCTCAAGGTAGCTAGTAACATGACCAAAAGACAAATCAATAAAAAGATAAGACAAAATAGCCAAAAATTAACAGCCATTTAATTGTATTGCCAATGTTTGTTGAAGATTAATTATTTGATAGTTTGACAATTTTGATAGTTTGACGGTGCCTAAGGTCAAGAAGGACACATCCTAAAAAGGCAAATGACACTTTGATGAGGTCCAAATCCAAGAAGGACACATCTTGAAGAGGACCAAAAAGTGACAAGGTTGATATTTTGACTATAAAATTGATTGGACTGTGTTGTCTATTATGTCACGATTGGAATGTCGACATTCGAATGACTGGCTTGTGTCCGAGTTTGACTATGTCTAAATTATTTGAACGATGCGATTATTGTGAAAAATGCCATGATTTAATTTGGAAAAACCTAAAAGGACTGACCTAATGTCTCGGGGACTCAAAGATGAGTCTTGCCTACGTAGCAAAGGTGTAGAGACAACATAGTTTGACAATGACATAGACTGACTGATTTGATAGAATTTGACTCTATTTTTGGGATTGTGACATTGATTTGGATGTTTTTTGTTTTTTTGACATGTTTTTGATTTTTTTTGGATTTTTGTTGTTCTATGATTTTTTTTCTTTTGTCGAGTATTTGATTTTTTTGTCTTTTGTCGAGTATTTGATTAGGTCTTTCTTTAGGATGTTTTTTAATTTTTAGGGCTTTATTTAGGACATTTTATGATGTTTTTGTCTTTTTTTAGGACATTTTATGATGTTTTTGTCTTTTTGAATGGTTTAAGAGGATAACGACAAATGCATGTGAGTAATTCCTACACATGAGAATCCAAGGACAAACATGATTGTGCCCCTAGTAAATTTGAATACCAATTGACAGGTGATGACAACATTGTTTGATGTGGGAAGGATGCATCCTGAAACAATGTGAGGATGATGATAATGTGACAAAAGTATCGAGGTCTATAGCCAGGCCAGGAACAAAGTCAAGTAATGTTTTGGATAATGTGCTTGTATAGATTAGACTCATTTCATTTGGAATGACTTGGTTAGGACTAAAAGGGATGATGGAGTATCCTTAGACCTTTGACAAGGGAAATCCAAAATAGGTGATAGACATGAAAGGATAAGAGGTGGCCTTGGTAAAGGACAAGAGACATGAGACTAAAGGAATTGTCATATGATTTTCAAGGACTATGTTGCATAAGGATAATGAGGTTATGAAAGTAATGACATGACATTTCGTGAATCATAGATAAGCGAGGGATAGACATGTCAAGAGTTTTCCCAAAGCATGATTTATGTGTGCCAGTTTTATATCAAGACCAAGGTAGGTGGGTAAATGGATGGAAATGATATGAATGAATGGTCAGATGTCAATGTCATGAGGAAAGCATGGGAAATGAGACGACTTGCCCCCAAGTGTAAGAGTCCACATAGACAATTTTACACATGACACCTATTTGCCAGGTTTTCATCATGGTACTTATCTAGGGTACCTATTTGTCAGGTTTTCATTGTTGGAAGAAAATTTTCTCTTTACTATTTGCTTGACTTATTGATTTTGTTGGTGTCACCAAAATGCCTATTTGCCAGGTTTTCATCAAGGTGACAATTTTTTTTAATTTTTAATTTTTTTTGTATTTTTTATTTTGGGGATAGCCTGGATGCTTTAGATGGCCATTGACTATTTTAAATCCATTGACAGTGCCAATGTACAGACTCGTGCCATGATATACCAATAATGACCTTGCTGAAGGAGTTGTCTTGTCAAGATCATAGCACTTGCATACAACTGATTGATGTCATTATGATCTTTTATGATACTAGAGTTGGCCTTATCAGAATAAACACATCGTGATAGAGTACGATGAGAGTCCTTATGGTAAAGAGTTGCTACCAAGATGTGACGGATGTGTGACATAGGATTTTTTTACTTTAGACAAGATGTAGGATTATGACGAATGATGGTAGATGTGGAAATGTTGTTTGGATGTTTGGATGGATCACTTTTTTATTTTCCAAACTTGGGATGGTGGATGACGAATTTTGGAATTTTGATTGGGATGGTGTTTGGAACCAACACTTTTATATGCCTTGCTTGATGACCATTTTGAAGGAGGTGGAATCTGTTATATGTGGGAGTCCTCTTGTCTTGTGGCTCCACATTTTGATTGACTTTTGTATTTTACTTGCTTGATCCACTTTTCTTTGGGATCCATTTTAACTAGATTTCTCCGCTTGAATTTTTGTTTGATTCAATGGCCTTTGACATTTGATTTTGATCTTGTGACTTGTAAGAATTTTTTTTTGTTGGTCCCAAAGGGGAGGTTTATTCACGATAGAATGACGGTTTGTGGCATGGACGGAGGGAGTGTTGGCAGCAATCTTATGACAAGGATTTCTCATGGACTCCATTTTGACATTTGTATCTGACAAGGTTTCCCCCAGTATCAAGGAGGTTCCACTGACATCATTAGATTTTTTGTCTGGGGAATAGCCAAGACCTTGATGTCTATAATTTTCCTGAAGCTGTATTGGTTCTTGAATGCCTTGCTCGTGTATGCCTAGTCCTTTTCCTTGATAATGCATGCTTTGATAGATTCTATTTGCGATGGGGTATTTGTTGTTTTGAAAGAAAGATGCTAATCCATCATGGTATATGTGGCCATTGTCACTTGTAATGTTCTCATCTGCGAGAAAGCCTGCTCTGATAAAGAAAGATGACCCTAGTTGATAAAATCTCTTAGCTTTATTGTCATGTTGGACATATTTCTAACTGATATCTTTGGTCTGATCTTGTGACATGTCAACTTCAGTTGATTCTATTGGTGATTCCAAGTCAATGTCAAAATCATCTTGATGGTCATTATCATATAGTCCCATGAAGTTAGCTATAGCTTCATCATTTGCAAATATGTCCATAGTGGAAGACTCTTTTTCTAGAGGAAGATTGTATATGGGTCCAATGGAGGCAAGTGTCTCATCTTGGAAAGTGTCGATAGTCAGGACCTGAATAGGGTCGTCAAGTGTTTGATCATAAATGGCATAAAGGTTAAGGAGTGGATCATTTTGTATTTCTTGGTCAATGGTAGGGTCTTGGTCAAAGATGGGGTTGTCATGGATTTGGACTTCTTGGTCAATGGTAGGGTCTTGGTCAAATATGGGGTTGTCATGGATGATATAATCAGAAATAGAATTGTTGTTAAGGATAGGTGTGTCTTGGATGTCATGATTGTCTTGAAGGACTTCTTGAATGGACTTTAGGATAGGGTCATGGGATGGACTTCCTTGATCCTGACATGAAGGTAATGTTATGATGTCATGATTTGGGATTTTTTTTTGACATGTATCCTCAAGTTTAGACAATGGGATGTGGCTTTGAGTAATGATAGAATTTTCATGACTAAATGTGGCTTGTGAGGGAGTGACTTGAAAAGGATTAATGGATGAAGGGCTAGGATAAGACATGGAGACTTGGACTGGACTACTATGTGAAGGACTAGGATATGACATGGAGACTTAGACTGGATTGGTGTGTGAAGGACTAGGATAAGACATGGAGACTTGTACTAGACTAGTATGTGATAGCATAGGATATGTCATAGAGACTTGGACTGGATTGGTTGGTGATGACATAGGATATGACATGGAGACTTGGACTTGATTAGTTTGTGACATCATAGGATATTGCATGGGGAATTGGACTAGATTAGTTCGTGACATCATAGGATATGACATGGGGATTTGGACTAGATTGGTGTAAGGTTGACTAAAATGGGATGTGGAGAATTGGACCAGATCGATATGGTATGATGTGGGGACGTGACATGAGTTGGTAGATGGTTGATAAGGCATGTAGACTTGGACAAGATTTGTAGGTGAAGGACTAGTATATGATGTGGAGACTTGAAATGGACTAGTCAATAGTTGGTTTCCATTGTCAAAGTTAGGATAAGGTTGATTAATGGATGTTTGTTGTGGACTAATTTCATGGATGGTGTTAAGTGACTTTTGGTAGTGAGGGTGGAGGAATAGGACTCATCGATTGTTGGTACAAAGGACATTGATTTTCGGTTTGGAGGAATTGTCTCTTAAAGTCGAAGGCTTGTTGGTATTGACCTCTAGAGAGTAACTAGTATTCAACTTTACTAGCAAGCCTATCAATATTTTGTTGAAGGGAAGACAAGGTGGTGGATATCATGATGTTGTTAAATGCAGAGTGATAATGACGTTTGTCTAAGGGAAATGACTAATGCAAGGTGATAAAATTGTCAAGAAAGGATGCCAAATGCCAAGGTGACAATGAAGACTAATATGAAAATGTTGACTAAGGAAAATGACCAATGCCAAGTCTAGATGCCAAATGAGGACTATGATGAAATTTATGACAATATTTTTGGATTTTTTTAAGGATAAATTATGCAAGGTGATGAATAAGATGACTTGAATGTCTAAAGAATGGAAATGCAAAGGTCCAAATGACTTGGAAGAAAGTTTCCTAACCACCCTATGCTTCTAGAAAAAGATGTTTATGGACAATTTGGACAAGTTTGACTTTGATTTCTAGTCTATGACAGTCTTGTTTTTTTCCAGGAAAATAAGTCGTTGAAGGTAGCAAATGCATCGTGGTTTCAAAAAATGCGGCTCTAAAGTCAAATGCAGCACAAAATAATGAACGTGTTTTAGCAGTTACGGTGCAGGATGTAAAGAGTCTGATTTGTTTGCAATTTTGGTCAAAATTATGAGTTGTTTGATGTTGACTATTTGTTTCCATATTTGAAAGTGATGTTTTGTTTTGTTTGAACGTTTGAAAACACTTGGCAAGCACAATCCTAAGTTAGGCCAGGACAATATTCGCTAGATTCCACATGGGTTTCCCCAACCGCATATCAGTAGCATGTGAATTCAGAAGCTTGGCTGCATGGACTCCCCCTTATAGTGCACTCTCTTCTCAGGCCAACCAAGGTTCCAACCCCCATGAAACTCCCATGGCAGATTGATCACCTCTACTATAGACTGCGAAGATGTGGATGCCTTCACACCGATCGGTGTTGCACTAGCAAATAGAAGGTTTTTGGCTACTAAACAATGGTGTTTAATTTGGGACCCCTATTTGAGTGGCCATACATGGGGTGCAAGATTAAGCTTCGTTTAGGAGGCACTCTAGCCTAAAGAGGTTAATCTCAACAAGGTTTTGGTGAGTACTACTTGTTTCGTATGACACATTTGCACTTGTAATCTTAGGTTTTCCCTTAAGATTCACATTTATATACCAGTTGGGGGTAGCTTGGCTTTAGCTCTGTTTCCTATTTGAGTCACCTAGAGGTGATAAAATCCCCTGGCGTACCCAATTTCTAGAGGCAATAATCATTTCTCTTACACCCAGGATCGCATGACTATGCAAGGGGAGAGGATACTTCGGTTATTGCATCAAGGTTAAACAGGGACAAAGTGGGTTTGGCTTTCTGATCACCTAGTTTGCACAGGGTGAGAGCATATTCGCCTACCACTTTCAAACATAATCAGACAAAATTGAAAACATGTTCATTTTAAATGCACCAAAAGAAATGTTTTCTATTCTAAAAAGAACAAGCACAATGTTTTATGAATGAATCTTGGACACTCGAATTTGCAAAAACACTTGTTAGGAGTTTCTTTGATTTTTAGTCTTTGACAAACATATGTTTATGTGAACCTGTACCAATCACTCCTCGAAGCTTCCATGATTCATCTCCATAGCACCTTCTAGCTTGCAACAATTGTGATTGTTGCCCTCAGATTTGTGTGTGTGAGCAAATGATTGTGACCAAGCCCTATGCAAGTTTTGAAGGATTTGAATGACAAAATACAGACTATGACAAGTAATCAAATTGAATTAAACAAGATAAGTGCAAAGTAAATTCTAAGCATAAAATGTCTATAATAATGAAGTGGTGGTAAAATATGAGCAAAATTGGCATTTTATAGAAAACACAATTTTGGATGGACGGACGAGATTGAAAGCTGACAGAAGCCTAAAATTAGTGGACAAGATTTCATGTGACAATCCCTAATTAGGGTTAGGGAAAGATTGTTAAATGAGTGGCCAAGATGTCATTTGATAAAATCAAATTGGCAGTCAAGAATAAATGTGATAATTAGCCAAAAAGATAAAGATTTTCAAAAATCAAGAAGATAAAGACTGCTTGATTTATGAGATTCAAAAAATCAAGAAGATTAGAGTTGGACTGAAAAGCAGATTTGGAAAATCAAGAATTTGCTCAATTACTTGATTTTTGGAAGAAGATTACCATTTTGAGTTAAATAAATTCAAAATATGGATTTTGTGTGACAGTAAATAATCGATTTTTAGATTTTTTACCAAAATGAGTGACAATTAATAAAATGAAATCATTTTAAATAATTAATCTATTTAAAATGAGAGAAATGTTAAATTAGGTAATTAAATAATTAAAGATAATTATTTAATTTAGAGGATTATGACCGATAATTAATTAAATTAATAAATTTATTTAATTATGAGAATCAGTGACATATTAAATAAATAAATAAAATTCATTTACTTAATAATCAAGAAGACATAAATGAATAAAGGTCATTAAATAAATTAAGACATTTTTTTAATTGTAAGAAGATAATAGACCATTACTGATGTATCAAATAAATAAATAAAATTTATTTATTTAATAATCATGAAGAATAAATAGACATGAATTAATTAAATAATTATGAATTATTTAATTAATAGTTGAATGTGGACCAAAGACATAATTAAATGTCAAAATTATGCTAGGATGAAAGTGGTAAAATAGAGTTTGTAAGGCTAGGTCATTTTTATGTGTCTACACAAGCAGTCTCTTAATCTGCAAATATCTTGAAGGTGTTTTAGATTCTTCTACTATATCAGGGAAAAATATAAACCAACGTGCAGGGAATGAATCATTATTTACTTATCAATGGGTTGCACTTTGGGATCGGTGTGTTGGAGTTTCAATCTAGGCGTGGTAGTATGTTATATTGCATCTCATGTCACTAGAGGTTTTGGATAATGTGGATTCCACTCAAAGCTAAAACTCTCCTCTATATCATCTAAATATTTGTAAAAGTATTGTTTTTTATCCATTTTGTGAAGAATAATTGTCATAATACAAACTCCATGAATTGGTGTGTGAGGGTCGATTCTGTGTTTTGCTTCTGGAGGATGCCTGGGGAGAAATCTATCAGTGGTACAATGAACCAAGTATTTACAGATCTTGGATGCATATTAGTTTCTTCTCCAAAATGATATGAATAGAAATTATAATGAGCCTAACACTACGGCTTAAGCATTCTTGTGAATGTGCTTTAATAAATGCATGGACATCGATTACTCGAGAAAAAGATCAGTATCCATAAAAATCTTAAGTGGGCAGGAGACATGCATTGGCACAATTAATCCAAAGATTAGAGAAAAGGGCCTTTTTACTTCTATATAGTATTCTAAAAATGACTCTAACAATAATTGGATATGGGGATCTGCATGCTGCAAAACATGAGAGAAATGATTTTTGAGATTTTTTACATGTTATTTAATCTTGGCCACACTGCATACTGATTGGGAATATGGAAAATCCTATTGTTTATGGTATAAGTGGAACAAGAAAATTTAGAGACACAATTCAAGTAGTTTCAAATTTTGCAATTTGGAATCATTTTCCTTTGCATTTGCAAGATCAAATGCTTTCACATATATGCTTAAGATTCAAAACAGAGGGCGTACAACAACAGGAAACCCTAAAATATCACAGTGAATGAGCAAAGCAATAAAACCTAAATGCAATCAGGATGAGTCTGATAGATCTCTTCGACTGTGAGGGTCTCTCTAATGAAAAGCTTTTGGGAAGAGTCTTGCCGATAGCCGGGCAACAGAGGAACTATATTCATCGATGAGAGATACGAAAAATAATGTCTCATAGATTATTTAGGTTACTTCAATGAACAAAACATATGAGGAAAAGATAAGTATGGTTAATTCACCATATTAAGTGGTGTTAGGTGAATTTGGAAGTTTTCATGACTAAATAATGTTGGTGTGAATAAGTCTTGTACCTAGTTTATTCCTTCACTAGGGACTTAGGGACTTAATTCACATGTTAAGTTTACTTAGGATATTAGTTGTCATATCTAGATAAGTATTAGTTGTCTTATCTAGAATTTCCACTTTCCTAGGTAGTTATGAGTTAGTTGTCTCATGTGATAGGATTAAGACACTTGTCATGATCTTGTCTTATCCTATCTCTTATCCTTGCCTTTATAAGCAAGGCATCTCTAGCATATTTGTTAATAGATGGCATATAGCATTGTATAGTATTGCATTGATCATATTGTATCATATTGCAATCCTTGTTTGGTGGAATAGCATCTTCCATTGTTGCTTCTCTCTATCTCTTGTGGAGGTTCTTTGGCGTTGCAGATTGAAGATCTTGGGTTGTTAACTCCAACATGGTATCAGAGCTTTGAATCTGGCAAGCCCCTTCCATTTCTTTATTAGAGAGTTTCCATCAATTTCTATTGTCATTTTTTGAGTTCTTGTATCCTATATTGCATGCTTGCATTTTGGTGAGATCTGGTGATTGCAGTGCTTTTGGCTATAGAGGCAGCATTTTAGGCTGTCCCATTGCGTCCAGGAGGCTCGAAAAAGTCAGATCTGGCTTTTGTTTCACTTAATTTCGTCACCATTTGCAGCTGTGGCAAAGAAGGGTTTCGAGCTCAGATCTGGTGAACAACTTCTTACAGGTGCACTTTGAGCCAAAAATAAGTCTTCCATTGCGTCCGGGTGGCCGTTTCCATTTTTTTGATATATAATTTGCCTATATTCGGCAAAAGTTGTCTTCGGGGCAAAAATTTTTTAGCAGAGGCAGCCGTACGGCCCCCCTGCGCAGGTACGCGTGTCGTCAGAAAAATTTTTCAAAAAAATTATATTGTTTTAAATTTCTGTCGGCATTTTATTTTTATTAAAAATTTCCAAAAAAAAAATTATAAAAATTTTAGTGCTTTAAAGCGACATTTCATTTGTATAATATTTGGTTAGCCGACTTTTTAAGCGCAGTCCATTCAATTTTCTAGCAGTTGTGGCGGGGTTTAATTCAACCCTTGGTAATAAAAGCCGCCAGCGGTCTCATACGGACAGCCAAAACCGCCCGGTAAACTGTGAAATTTTTCTCTGGTATCGGTACTTGTAGTCCGTGGGTGTAGAGCGCCCATTACGAGCTTGTACTTTGCTCCTGTTAGCAGCTAAAGTGCCTAAAATAAGAGCATTTTTCATTTTGCATAACTTTCACCACGAAGTCAGATTTCTGCAAACAAGATATCGTCGGAAAGGTGGTTCGACGAACTTTGCAGTGGTGCAGGTTATTTTTCCAGATTTTGTCATTTTTTGCCATATTTTTCAGCTTGAAGGTACAAGTACATTTATTACTTGTTGTAGCGCCATGAAGTCAGGGTGGCAAACTTTTTTGAAATTGATCGAGAAAATTGCAAGGAATCTGTTTGTAACCTCTGTTTTCAGCTTTGCAAGCTCCTTTTTCTGAAAAATTGTAAAAATCACCGTGTGTTATAAACGGTTGATTTGAGCTTGTCACTTGTAAAATTGCAAAAAATTGTTCATTGTAATTTGCTGGGGGGGTTGCAAAATCAGTTTTAATACATTCTGGGGGGGTGAAAGGCACAATTTAAGTGCCACATTGTCCTTTTCTTTTGGTATTCATGGTGGATCTAAGGCAAATTGAACCACTCACTCCACATAATTATCATACATGGAAGCTAAAAATGACTCAGTTGTTACAATCTAAGGGTCTATGGCCAATGTTAGATGCAGAACAACCTGAATTTACAAGGGATTATGAAAAGTTTGTCCATAGATGTAAAATGGATGAAGCAAAAGGGCTCATTGGCCTACATGTATCTGATAATCTGTTGTTTCATATTTCGGAGTGCAAAACACCTAAGAATGTTTGGGACAAACTTGAAGAATTGTATGGTAAAGTAAATCATTTCAGAACCTTGCAACTTCAAGCAGAACTTCAATCCCTCTCTCCAAATATGTTTCCTTCCATGCAGGATTTTCTTGCTCAATTCAAGATGATTTTGTCACAGTTGAAAGGATGTGGACATGACGTATCAAGTGATGAATGTATCTTCTTGATTCTGTCTAAGTTAAAGGGCCCTTATCAAGTGTTTTCTTCTACTTTCTATTCAACCATGGATGCAATGGGAAAAGATTACAAAATGCCTACATTTGATTTGTTTTGTGAGCGTCTTACTAGGGAGGAGGCCAAGTTAATTCAGTTGGATGCCTTACCTAATTCTAAGAATCATGCTCTAATGGCTCAATCATCCAAGGGTAAAGGAAAGAACAAGAAGAAGCCCAAAGCAGAATCATCTTCTGGTAGTGAGAATCCCTCCAAGCCGAAGCCGAAGAACAATCAGAAGTCCACTCAATCTCCTTCTTCTTCTACCTCTGGAGATTCTTCTTCCAAGTCCAAGAAAAAGACAGGAGATCCTTGTTCATTTTGTGGCAAAATTGGACATGATGCATCTCATTGCTTTAAGAGATTAGAGGCCTTGGAGGAAGCCATGAAGAAGCACAATATTTTAGTGGCTAAGCCTTCTTCCATGGGCAAAGGGCAAGCTCTTTCTGCACGAGCTATGCATTCACCTTCAGATAGTTGGATTCTTGATTCAGGTGCCTCACATCACATGAAAAATTCATGTGAGCTTCTTGATTCCATAGTTCATACTTCTACTTCTCAGATTGCAGTTGGGAACTCTTCACAGATTCCAATTTTGGGGACAGGCTCCGTTCAAATGCTAGATGGGTGCATTGAGGATGTTTTACTTGTTCCTGATATTTCAGCGAATCTTCTTTCCATATATCAGATTTGTCATTCTGGAGATGGGAAGTCAGTTGAGTTTACTCCATAAAATGTGACTATTAGACAGTTACAAGATCCTGAGAAGGTTGTCGCAACAAGAGTAGTTGATCATGAGAATCATTTGTATCGATTTGATGGATTTGAGTCTTCATCAGGGTCATGTTTTGTTGCTCATGCTGATTCAATGAGCAAGCTTTGGCATGAGAGATTTGGGCACTTGAATTATAGATATCTTCAACAAATGAAAGCACATAACTTAGTGGTTGGTCTTCCAAAGATCACTTGCACAGATGGTGTTTGTCAAGGATGTGTTCTTGGCAAGCAACATCAAGATCCTTTTCCTAAGGGTCACGCTACACGTGCAACCACACACCTTGAGTTGGTCCATAGTGATCTTATGTCATTCCCAACTCCTTCTTTTTCGGGGGCCAAGTATGTGCTAACATTCATTGATGATTTTTCCCGCCGGACATGGGTCTATTTTTTGAAGCTCAAGAGTGAAGTCCTCACCAAATTCAAGACCTTCAAAACATTTGAGGAGAAGCGTCCGGTTTTCTCTTAAACCGGATACCCACCGAATAATGGGGGGAGTATGTTAATCGAGCATTTCAAGATTTTTTCGCGGTCGCGCGCGTAATTATTCTTCACATAGTTTCCTTACCTCTCCGGCCCGAGAATGGTGTGGTGGGAGAAAACGGGACTCTGGGAAATGGCCAATTGTATGATTCGGTCTAGGTGTAAACCGCCTTTTGGTACATCAATTGTGCCAATTATATTAGAATAAAGTATGCCCCTGGCTGATGCAATCACTGACCCTGAGGAGGCTTGGTCTCATCGCAAGCCTAATGTATCCTTCTTCAGAGTATTCGGTAGTGAGGCTTGGGAATTCATTCCGAATGGTCGGCGTAAATCCATGGAGAAGAAGAGTCAGCGTTACATCTTTGTTGGCTATTGTGAGGATGTGAAGGCATACAAATTGTTTGATCCTGACACACGAGAGGTTCATTTCCGACGCAATGTTCAGTTTTTTGAGACCTTCACCCAACCAGATCCTCCTTCGACTTCTTCTTCATCACAACCTACTCAGTCTTCTTCAATTCATGATACTTTGCTACTTGAGGAAGACTTTGATGATGGTCTTGATCAACCTCCTCCTCACTCACCCACTAGGCCACGATGGGCTCGAGTTACTCTTGAGGAGGCTGGTCCTCTTGTTGGTGATCCCACAGACACTCACCGCACTCGTTCTCAGACTTCTGGAATTAGTCTTTTGAGTCATGCAGTTTTAGATGATCCTCAGAAGTTTTTAGATGCTTCAGGTATTCCAGAGTGGGATAGTGCTATGGATGATGAGTATTCTTCTTTGATGAAGAATCATACTTGGGATCTTGTGCCTCTTCCTAAGGGAAGAAAGTTGGTTCGATGCAAGTGGGTGTATCATACCAAGTATGCAGCAGATGATTCCATTGACAAGTACAAGGCTCGTCTTGTTGCAAAGGGGTTTTCTCAGGTTGAAGGGATTGACTATTCTGAGACCTTTGCTCCTGTTGCCAAGATGGATTCTATTCGCCTTTTCCTTGCTATAGCTGCATCTCACGGATGGTCAGTATATCAGATGGATGTGAAGAGTGCTTTCTTGCATGGGGATCTTCATGAGGAGATCTATATGGAGCAGCCACCAGGTTTTGTGCAAGACTCTTCACTTGTTTGCAGGCTTCGACGTTCATTGTATAGTCTCAAACAAGCCCCTCGGGCTTGGTATGAGAAGATGGATAGTTTCTTGCTTGCTTTTGGCTACACTCGTTGCCATTCCGATCCCACAGTTTATACACAGAGACATGGAGAGGATCTACTTATACTTATGCTCTAGGTGGATGATTTGATTCTCACAGAGAGTTCTACTACCATGATTCAGAGTACACAGGGAGCATTGATGGAGTGATTTGATATGACCGACCTTGGTCTTTTGCATTACTTCCTTGGTCTTCAGATTCATCAGACTTCTAAAGGGATCTTCATTTTCCAGCAGAAGTATGCTCTTGATTTGCTTAAGAGATTTGGCATGGCTGATTACAAGCCTGCCCCTACTCCATTCCAGTCAGGTGTTGTACTATCTTCCAGTTGCACTACTCCTACAGTTGATCCTACCTTGTATCGGCAGTTGGTTGGCAGTCTTTTATACTTGACACATAGTCATCCTGATATTTCCTTTGCGGTTGGACTTGTCTCTCACTTCTCACAGGAGCCTCATGAGAGTCATTGGAAGGCCGCCAAGCGTATCTTGAGATACATTCAGGGAACTACTCATTTTGGCATTCACTATACTTCAGGTGCATCTCAGATTGTGGGCTTCACTGACTCAGATTGGGCTGGTGATGTCAATGATCGGAAGTCTACTTCTGGCTTTGTCTTTTGCCTTGGTTCTAGTCCGATTGCATGGTCATGCAAGAAGCAGACAGCTATTGCATTATCATCGACAGAGGCTGAGTATCGAGGTGCTGTGTTGGCTAGTCAGGAGGTTTTGTAGCCGTCGATTGATGGCCGGTTAGGACGTTGCCACTTCGACCCACTACTATTTTAGAGGCGGCAATGGAGTGCCATTCATATTTCCCGCAACCCAGTGGAGCATCAGCGGACTAAGCATATTGAGATCCACATGCACTTCATCAGGCAGCTCATCCAGGATGGTGTTCTTAGCTTGGAGTATTTGCCTACAGATCAGCAGGTTGCAGACATCTTCACTAAACCTTTGGCATCACCTCGTTATCTTCAGTTGCAATGTCGATGCTTGGGGTGAGGAAGTTGTCTTAAGGGGGAGTCTTGAGGAGTCCTCCTTCCTTCATTAGTTTTTCTTTACAGATTTTTCTCTCTTTTGGAGAGGAGTTTTCTCCCATAGGGTTTTTTTCCTTTTCTCCGCTTGTGAGAGTTTTTTGTTTTGTACATGGGTACCTCATCAGGCCCAGTTGCCGGGACCCATATTTTGCATTTATGCATTGGTTTGTACCTCCCTAAGTTGCACTTAAGGGGGGGTGTTGGTGTGAATAAGTCTTGTACCTAGTTTATTCCTTTACTAGGGACTTAGGGGACTTAATTCACATGTTAAGTTTACTTAGGATATTAGATGTCATATCTAGATAAGTATTAGTTGTCTTATCTAGAATTTCCACTTTCCTAGGTAGTTATGAGTTAGTTGTCTCATGTGATAGGATTAAGACACTTCTCATGATCTTGTCTTATCCTATCTCTCATCCTTGCCTTTATAAGCAAGGCATCTCCTTATTGTGTATTTACTTAAAGGCATTATTATAGTATTGCATTGATCATATTGTGTCATATGCAAATCCTTGTTTTGGTGGAATAATCTTCCATTGTTGCTTCCTCTCTATCTCTTGTGGAGGTTCTTTGGTGTTGCAAATTGAAGATCTTGGGTTGTTAACTCCAACAGATGAGAGCATCCATAGGGAGGTGCAGTCAATATTATGTGATGATGACATCGCTTATTCAGCAAACCCTCTCGATATGATAAGGAAGACCCACAAAAAATGCAATGAAGAAATCCTTAAGTTGTTATTCATAGTGCCTCAAATAGATGAGATAAGAGAGAGGGTTAAAATATTGATTGAAAGAGCACAAAACTTGCAAGTAAGCTGTCATGAGGTCTTTAATTATAACATAAGTTCATTCATGGTTTTATATTTTGTACTCTTTTATGTCATGAACTAAAATATGTGTTGTTTTTATAGGATTTTTTGCGTCCTCATGATGCTCCTAGCCATGATCATGGTACTGCAAGTGTTTCCTGAGGAGTAGGGGTTGGTACAAGTGTCCATCCTGATCTTCCTACGCATACATCACATCTGACCCCATCATCCATGTATATATTTTCATCTGAAATGTCGGCAACACATACCATGCAAGCATCCATTACTACAACCTCTGGTAGCGAACACATGCCAGAACATGTGTCAGAAAAAATACCTGGGGATACAGAGGCCACTAGTACTAGTCATGTTTTAGCAGCATTTCCTGGATCTTCCCGTATTACTAGTATGGGAACATTGTCGGTCACATTTTTGGTGACCGAGGATTTCATTCCCATTAAGATAGAGAAGGTCCCAGGTACTTTAAAATGTTTTAATTAGTATTATATATAATCCAATTGAAATTTACTTATTGAACACTCTTTTTAGACTATTGATCCCATGATCATTTTTCAAGAAATGATTTTTTTTATAAACATCTAAGTGATATTACATTGGAGCTCTTCGGGCCCACCATATGTACACGGTGGAATTACCAAAATCAAGATTTAAAAGATGAGCTCATTAACCGTTTAGTTGTGTTGTTCGGTGATAAAACATTCAACCAAACCAAGGTCCTTAAGAAAGTCGGTACCTATCTAAAGTATGTGAGGAACCAATATAGGTTACATTTAGAGAAGAACAAAAAGTACAAGCATCCCCCCATGATTTCGGAGAGGGAGTGGAAGGACCTAGTATCGGATGGAAAGGAGAAGGCTGAAAAGAAAAAAGGAAAGACACCACCGGGCCAAGGAAGGTATGTGATAATATCAACAATGTAATTATATAGTGATTACTCTTTCTTTTTACATAATCTAACGTATTTCAAACTTTTCATAGGTTGCCTAACACATCAAAGGAAACAAAGGCAAGACTAGAAAAACACAGGCAACACAAACTTGGCTCTGGTGGTTATATGAAATTAACCGCACGAATTGTAAGTATCAATAAATGAAATATTGCATCCAAATAATAAATTGCAAACAATTTTGGTTTTATCACGCCATAGAAGCAAAATTCATGATCTTATGCAAAAATGCAAGGCTCTGAATTCAACAGAGTTCCCACATAAGAGGACCTGAAGATTGCCTTCCAGCAAGGCTATGGAGTTGTGGCTGAATGCTTAAGAGTCTTGATTGGGCAAACACAATCTTCCACTACATCTGACACACAGGTAAATAAACTCAATAAAGTTTATTTAAAATTGAATACTTGTGTAATCTATTCAATATTAATTTCCACCATAAAAAGTAATTACATGCCTATTTTGTTTTAAAAACATACAAGCAATGATAATACTACACATGACATTGGAATGCAACCTGGTGAGGGTGGAGCACAAACTACAAATGAAGGTCATGGTGTGCATCCCGGCACTGGATGTATTCATGTGCTATACAAAATGCAATATGGATTAATGCAATTAAACATCTTTAATTGCAATTGGTGTATTAATTAATGTAACCTTTCGTGTTTCAACTTTTAAAGCATGTAGAGGTGATCAACATGTTGAGCATGATCAAGTAGAGAAGATTAGGAACATGATGTGGCCCCATCACCAAAAGAGGACCACTCAATGTTCTTTAAAAAACATACTTAATTGCAATTGGTGTAAATTAATGTAACCTCGTTTCAACTTTAGAGCATGTAGAGCCGTGGATCAACGTGTTGAGCATGACTGCCAGAGAAGATCAAGAATATGGATGGCCCCATCGTAAAAGAGGACCACTCTAATGTTCTTTTTTGTAAAACATATTTAATTTCAATTGGTGCATTAAATTAATGTAATCTTTCATGTTTCAAACTACAAATTAGGGATTTAGAGGGTGTCTTGCTTATTGTTGAGTACGCTGCCTATAAGAGTAGTTCAGAACATGATGCGGGACCCATCGTAAAGAGAACCACTCTAATATTCTTTTAATTCAATGAAATACTTGTAACAATAATAAACATAACACTTAACATTTCTTTGTTATTTGCCAGTAGGGTCCCCCTAGAAGGGAAGGCCCATGTCGCGGAGAGCACACCCACCAGAAGCACATTAAGATCGAGCAGAGGGAAGAACAACTAAAGGGGGAACATATATTGATTTAGAAAATGATACTCCACTTCAGCTTTATGTAGCTTTAAAATATAAAAAAAAAAAAGTGATTGTAATCATATCATGACAACCATATTTTGATAATATGTAAAAACTGAAAGAATGATTATTATATGTTAATGAATGAATGTGAATATGTTAATTAATGAATGTTATATGTTAATGAATTAATGTTACAAGCAGCTAATGTTATTAATGGATGAATGAATGATTAATGTTATATGACTAGAGGTATGGGAGTTAAGGGAAGTGATGTGAGAAGTGGGGCCAAATGAGCTTCAAATCCATTGGTTGGCCACATTAGTGAGAATATTGAAGCTGATATGAAACAAAGAAGCTCAATGAGTGTGCACTTTTCAATATAATAAATGCATCATTTGAAGCATAAAACCAATATTCAAAGATGAAAGTAAGTGCTAACTTTTCACTATGGTGGTAGAAAAATGATTCTTTATACCCTAAATCATGCTTTTCATCATAATTTGAAGTTGTTTCCATTCCAATGTTACGAGTTTAGTTTTGTGTGGCTTTGTATGAATACCACATTGTGTTGTGTGTGGATTTGGTTTCAAAGCTCTGTTTCTTCTGTTTTTAGTGGTGACATAACTCTAAAATTTGACTTTTGTGCATAACAGGTTAGTGGAAAAATTGACAGCTCTAAAGGGTCTAGAGGCTCTATTGAGATAGATACACGGATATTTGGGTCTTGTTGTTGATGGGAGGCTTCGACTTAACCATGAAATTTTGTACCATCTGCAAGTATGCAAAAATTTCTCTACTTACATTCATTTTGATCATAAATGTTCTAAATGATATTAATGCTTCAAACTTAAGATTCGTTTCATTGTTATAATGATCAAAATGTTATACTTTGCTATGCATTCAAGCATTCTCTTGCCCCCTACCCTTTTCTCTCTCCCCCCTCCTTTTAAGAATTGTCTTTGTCATAAAAGATTCACATTTTTGTATCATTTACACAAATTTATTTGAAGCTCTAGGAGTGAATAAAGATATGTAAAAAATGACAGATTATGTCTAAGCAACAACTTTCCATCTTATAGCTAATTAAATCCTTAATATTTGAATAGTTTAGAGCTTTAATAATGTTTGTATATGCATGTGTAGCAATAAGGGAGCCTATGTGAAGATTGAAATTTAAAACATCACTTTGGTATTTTTCCTTAGGCAGTGAAATGATATTTTGAGTAATACAAACCTACACAGACCATTGATATTTTTCGGCATTGCATTGAGGAAATTGTTTTCTCTTATACCTACCCTCGGCTAGACATGGAGGTATATAATATTGGTTTCTGGGTTTTTTCTATAAGTAGTTAATTTCACAGAGGAAGACTAAAATCTTCTTAATGTCCTGTCAGGTGTGAAAGCATATGAATCACTTGTTGAAGGCACCATTTTGTATTCATCCAAAAACTAGTTTTTTTTTTTTTTATGTTTCTTGCATATATTTTTTTTAGGCTCTAGAGATGTACCTCGGCTCTTTCCTTTGCACTTTTCATCTATTTTGATGATTACAGTAGTTTGTCCTCATAATTTTTTATGTAGATATGTTTGTAACCGTATTTTCTACCAATCAATTTACAAACCAGACACATATTAAGGACCATTTCACTAACTTGTAGTCATCCATTACTTCATATGTTGCAAGTTGTGTCTATGTGCCAATAAATCCTGATGATTGTGAGAAATTTAATCCTACAAGTGTACCCACTCTTTCTCAAGTAAAAGTCTTACCTTATTTTATAGTACTTTAAATGGTTAATTGAAGGTGCTTCTTTAGATCTTAGATAGTTGAACCCTGGATTAAAATATGGTATTAGATGGGAAGTATAATGATAAAACTGAGGTCCATTGAACATAAATTATGAACATAATTTACTGGACTATGAATAGTGTTACAATTATAATTATTTCTCCTTTACCTACCTCTCCATTAATGAAAAAGATAGCAGATATTGGAAGTTCATTACATGTCTCATGTATGTGTTAGTATTTGAATTTTGTTTAATTTGTTCAAGAGCTTGATTAGGTCAAGAATATGTTCTACAAGCTCTATTCTCTTGACACTACTCAGCATTTTCCCTACACATTTTCTCTTCAATCCAAACATTTCTTAACTCCTTCCCTTGTTAGCCCTTGGTTGTTCTCAAGTGTAATGCTTTTTCTATGCATCTTGCAGTCTGTATGTATGATCATTCATCTCTTATGAAGCATGGATAACCTTTCATGGAATTGTTGTTGTGATTAGACAATTTCCATTGTGAGAATAATCATTTAATTTGTATGGAAGTAAGTCTTTTTCTTATTATTTGACTTGTTATTGTAAACTTGTCTTTGTAGGATTCTCTAGGGGGGAACAGCAGAACTATGATGATAGGTAGAGTTGTACAACGCCATAAATCATTTTTCATTATCAATATATTACTTATAGAATACTCTATGCAAGTAAAATGGAATGTGCAATGAAAATTGGTCTTGAATTCAAATCTGAATATAAGTACATTACACAAGAAGATGGTATCTATTCTATGATTTAAAGAACCCCAAAATAAGAAAATTAATAGTTTCCATCTATTTACTTGCTCTTAGACACTTGTTTAATCGGCGAGACCCTCAGAATGTCTTGTTGATAACCAACAGTGTTCAAAACTCTTGAAGAGGTCAGATCGGTGTGACATTGGATCTGGCTTACCGATAGAAGTCATTAGCAAGACATGGACTATCGGAGTGAGTTTTCTATCATGTGTCAATGATTGATCTCTCACCGATGGGTTGCCTTCGGTGGTCATCATGAAGAGTCTCTGCGATGACATGGTGTAGGTCTATTTAAAACTCCTGAAGAGGTCAGATCGGTGTGACATTGGATCCGTCTTGCCGACAGAAGTCATCTGCAAGACATGGACTATCAAAGTGATTTTTCTATCCTGTGTCAATGATTGATCTCTCACCGATGGGTTGGATTTGGTGGTCATCACCAAGAGTCTCTGCGATGACATGGTGTAGGTC
>VDFB02271358.1:1034184136-1034331641 GCA_007258455.2 Sequoia sempervirens | reverse complement strand
GGCACCATTTGTATTCATCCAAAAACTAGTTTTTTTTTTTTTTTTATGTTTCTTGCATATATTTTTTTTAGGCTCTAGAGATGTACCTCGGCTCTTTCCTTTGCACTTTTCATCTATTTTGATGATTACAGTAGTTTGTCCTCATAATTTTTTATGTAGATATGTTTGTAACCGTATTTTCTACCAATCAATTTACAAACCAGACACATATTAAGGACCATTTCACTAACTTGTAGTCATCCATTACTTCATATGTTGCAAGTTGTGTCTATGTGCCAATAAATCCTGATGATTGTGAGAAATTTAATCCTACAAGTGTACCCACTCTTTCTCAAGTAAAAGTCTTACCTTATTTTATAGTACTTTAAATGGTTAATTGAAGGTGCTTCTTTAGATCTTAGATAGTTGAACCCTGGATTAAAATATGGTATTAGATGGGAAGTATAATGATAAAACTGAGGTCCATTGAACATAAATTATGAACATAATTTACTGGACTATGAATAGTGTTACAATTATAATTATTTCTCCTTTACCTACCTCTCCATTAATGAAAAAGATAGCAGATATTGGAAGTTCATTACATGTCTCATGTATGTGTTAGTATTTTTTTTTTTTTAAGTTGTTCAAGAGCTTGATTAGGTCAAAAATATGTTCTACAAGCTCTGTTCTCTCTTCCGGCGCTACTAGGCACCACCACACATTTCTCTTCAATCCCAAACATTTTCTTAACTCCTTCCTTGTTAGCCCTTGGTTGTTCTCAAGTGTATTACTTTTTTTCTGTAAATGCTCTTCTGATCGTATGTATGATGTTCAATGTATGAAGCATGTACTCATGGAATTGTTGTTGTGATTAGACAATTTCCATTGTGAAAATAATCATTTAATTTGTATGGAAGTAAGTCTTTTTCTTATTATTTGACTTGTTATTGTAAACTTGTCTTTGTAGGATTCTCTAGGGGGGAACAGCAGAACTATGATGATAGGTAGAGTTGTACAACACCATAAATCATTTTTCATTATCAATATATTACTTATAGAATACTCTATGCAAGTAAAATGGAATGTGCAATGAAAATTGGTCTCGAATTCAAATCTGAATATAAGTACATTACACAAGAAGATGGTATCTATTCTATGATTTAAAGAACCCCAAAATAAGAAAATTAATAGTTTCCATCTGTTTACTTGCTCTTAGACACTTGTTTAATCGGCGAGACCCTCAGAATGTCTTGTTGATAACCAACAGTGTTCAAAACTCTTGAAGAGGTCAGATCGGTGTGACATTGGATCTGGCTTACCGATAGAAGTCATTGGCAAGACATGGACTATCGGAGTGAGTTTTCTATCATGTGTCAATGATTGATCTCTCACCAATGGGTTGCCTTCGGTGGTCATCATGAAGAGTCTCTGCGATGACATGGTGTAGGTCTATTTAAAACTCCTGAAGAGGTCAGATCGGTGTGACATTGGATCCGTCTTGCCGATAGAAGTCATCTGCAAGACATGGACTATCAAAGTGATTTTTCTATCCTGTGTCAATGATTGATCTCTCACCGATGGGTTGGATTTGGTGGTCATCACCAAGAGTCTCTGCGATGACATGGTGTAGGTCTATTTAAAACTCCTACAAAGGTCAGATCGGTGTGACATTGGATCTGTCTTGCCGACGGAAGTCATCGGCAAGAAATGGACTATCAAAGTGAGTTTTCTATCCTGTGTCGATGATTGATCTCTCACCGATGGGTTGCCTTTGGTGGTCATCGCCAAGAGTCTCCGCGATCACATGGTGTAGGTCTATTAAAACTCTGCCGGAGGGTTAGATGGGTGTGACGGATGCATCCTTATTTGAAGTCATCGGCAGAACATGGAGGAACTATGGTGAGTTTTCTATCATGTGTCGATGATTGATCTCTCAACAATGGGTTGGATTTGGTGGTCATCACCAAGAGTCTCTACACAATGTGTTACCTTCAATGAATATTTTTTGAAAGTGCATTGTTTCATCATATTAAATGAGAAGAAGCAGAAGCGAATCGCAAAGAAAGGTCAAGAAGTTGCTATAGCTATGACGAGAAACCCGTCATAACTACTTCTACCATTTTATGTCGCGGCTTGAACCACAATTAACTTTGGAATAGGCATTGCAATTGTGCTTTGGTTATACCGTCGATTGGATACGAAGTTATCATCGATATTAGATGAACATTCACGACCATTTTATGATGTCGACGACCGATGAATCTAGGCTGCTATTTTGACGTTTAATTCTTCTTCTGAATTTCGACAAAAAATTGGTGACGAAAATTATTTCATTAGTTCGTCGGTTTTCTGACAAATGTTTGTCACAAGACTGACAAACGTTTGTCAAAATGGAGTCAAATTAGGTGGAAGGCCTTGGTTAGCAAGTACGGATGCATGCATTTAGTGTTTGGTGACATGACCATTTTTGAGATGGGAAGACACTAAAATTTTTGTTCTTTATCCACGCCCTGAAGCCATCATGATGAAGATAATCTCATATGGCCACATGTTGGTGAAGAGGCCGAGGAAGTTAACTATGTGTCACAGCTTATGATGCTAGGAAGAAGCTCTTTCATGCAGCTCCAAGATGAGGATGAAGTATTGGCTAACATCATTCAAAACCATTGTGAAGTGGAGGAAGCATCGTCTTCTCATTCTACTACTCCATTCAAGACACTTCAGCCTGCTCTTCCTGCAGCTACTGTTCCTGTAGATGTTCTTCTTGCAGCCACTGTTCCTGCAGACATTCTTCCTGCAGCCACTATTCCTACAGACGTTCTTCCTACAGCCACTCTTCCTGCAGCCACTCTTCCTGTAGAAAGACTTCCTATAGCAACAGGTATGTCCCATACATTACTACCATATGAACTAAAGGTACCATATGTTAATGAAGCAGGCATGATGGAGTTAATTACACAAGTACAGGTGTCAGAAGGAAAATATCTGAATGTTAATAGTAAATTCAATGAAGAACAACAATTGTTATTGACAAACCTATTAAGGACCCATCAACATGCATTTGTGTGGGATTATCATGATATGAAGGGATTGGACCCTAAACTTTGTACACACAAAATTTGCATCAGAGATGATTGTACCCCAGTAAGACAGCCACAAAGAAGAATTAACCATGCACTAAGAGAAATTGTGAAAGGAGAATTGTAGAAATTACTAGATGCAGGATTTATCTACCCCATTTTAGATAGTCAGTGGGTGTCTCCATTGGTGATTGTGCCCAAGAAAGGAGGGAAATGGCGATTTTGTGCTGATTATAGGGAACTTAATGCTGCCACCAAAAAGGACCACTTTCCCTTACCCTTCATTGATCAAGTTTTGGATACACTTGCAGGAAAGCAATACTTTTCTTTTGTAGATGGATTCAGTGGCTACAACCAAATCCAAATTGCACCATAGGACTAGGAGAAGACTACATTTACCTATCCATGGGGGACCTATGCCTATTCGATGCTCCCATTTGGCTTATGCAATACACCTGCAACTTTTCAGAGGGAATTCATAAGCATATTCTCAAACATTTCTCATGATTGTATGGAAATTTATATGGATGACTTTACCACTTATGGTGTTGATTTTAATCAAGCATTGGAAAATCTCAGGAGGGTCCTATAGAGATGTGAAGATCAAAACTTGTCCTTAAACAATGAAAAGTGCTTCATGATGATGCAGGAAGGTGTAGTTCTTGGCCACTACATCTCCCATAAGGGAATTCAAGTAGATCCTGCAAAGATTGAGGTAGTCAAAAATCTGCCCACACCTACAAAACAGAAGGATGTTAGGAGTTTCTTGGGTCATGCAGGATATTATAGGAATTTCAGCAAGGTAGCAACACCATTGTATACTTTTCTCACTAAATATGTTGAATTCCAATGGACTGAAGCCTGTGACAAGGCATTTTCTGACTTAAAGGAAACTCTGACTCATGCTCTTATACTCAAAGGGCCTAATTGGGAGATTCCTTTCCACATCCATGCTGATGCATCAAGTTATTCCATAGGAATAGTCTTAAGACAGAAAAAGAGAGCTTTTGAAAATGCCATTTACTTTGTCAGTAAAAATTTACAAGGAGCTAAATTCAATTATACAGTGACAGAGAAAGAAATGTTGGCAGTAATTTATGCACTAAATAAATTCAGACATTACATAACAGGCTACCAAATCTTTGTGCACACTGACCATGTAGCCATTAGATATCTCATGAATAAACCTTTGATCACAAGTAGATTGGCAAGATGGTTATTGTTGATGCAAGAGTTTGATATAACCATTGTGGATAAGCCAAGGAAGGCCAATGTTGCATATTTTCTTTCAAGGCTAACTACATCAGAAGAAAATCAGCCCATAGATGACTCTTTTCCTGATGAGCATCTATTCTCCCTCAGTGTACAAACACCTTGGTATGCTAACATAGCCAATTATTTGGTCACCAGTAGAGTTCCTTCTCACTTCTCTCCAAAAGAGAAAAGGACAGTCATTGAAAAATCTTTTCCTTTCTCTTGGATTGTTGGATTTTTGTTTTATACTGGACCAAACCATGTAATGAGGAGATGTGTGAGAGAAGATGAGACATATGACATTTTGCATGCATGTCACAACAAACCATGTGGAGGACACTTTGCAGCCAAGAGGACAACAATGAAGGTTTTGAACACAAGATATTACTGGCCAACACTCCACAAGGATGCAGGAAGGTATACCATAAAATGTGATAGATGTCAAAGAATGGTTAGACTAACCAGATCTGATGAGATGCAACTATGCCCTCAAGCAGTAATCACTCCCTTTGACAAGTGGGGATTGGATTTTATGGGACCCATTGACCCTCCATCAAATGGTAAGTCTTATATATTGGTATGCATTGATTTTGTGAAAAAGTGGGTAGAAGTTAAGGCCATGAAGCATGCAAGAGATAACAAGGGTTTAAGGATATTTTAACAAGATATGGAGTCCGAAGAGAAATAGTGACTGATCAAGGAGCTCAATTCACATCAACCCTTGTTGCAGCACTAGTTAATGAGTACAATATAAAGCACAGGAAGTCTACTCCTTATCACCCCCAAGCTAATGGCCAAGTTGAGGTGACCAACAGAGAAATTAAAGCTATTCTAACCAAAACAGTAGTTAGTCATAGAAAGGATTGGGCAAACAGATTACCATAAGTTGTTTGGGCCTATAGGACAACCTAGAAAACAACTACAAGCTTCACTCCATTTGAGATGTTGTATGGAAAGACGACTATGATGCCCGTTGAATTTGAATATAAGACTCTGCGAACTACAGTAGATTTGGGGATGGATATTTTTGAGGCACAAAAAGAAAGAATCATGCAGCTAAACGCTTTGGATGAGATAAGAAGAGCAGCCCTGCAACATATAGAAGTAGTGCAGAATGAGAGAATCAAGTGGCATGACAAATTTATCAAGGACAAGAAATTTCAACCAGGATATTAGGCTCTGCTTTATGACTCAAGATACCAGAACAATGCAGGAAAATTGCAGACAAGGTGGCTAGGACCATACGAAGTCACTGAGGTCTTTCCTAATGGAGTTGTTCAACTTACTACCATTGACCCTGTCAAGTTCAAATTACTTGTCAATGGTCATCGCCTCAGATTATATCACAAGTCAGCTTCCAAAGAAGAGTTCCTATAGCAATTCACCTAGCATTCAACACTTGAGCTTCTTGTGGCCGAAGGAAGTGGACCTAGTTTCCCTCCTTCTAGCTAATTAAGGTATGTACTTCTCATAATAAAGACTTTAACTTACATGGAAGTCCATTTCTTCGTCCATCCACCCATCCACCCATCCATCACCACCTTTCTCTCTCTTCCATCACTTTATTCCACCTCACCTCATTCCACTTCATTTTCATTAATTGCTTAATTTATTCTCTAAAAGGCGAGCGGTACTTTCTCCACAATCTTTGCAACAAATCCTCCACACATTCAAGTATGTGTGCATTAATTGTTATCTTTTAATCATGCTTTAAGTGCATTCATTTAATCATTGTACGTTAGTATAGATGTTCACATAACATGTCATTATTCCCTGTCAAATCACCACTCCCATTTCGCATGTGTGGACACATGTCCAAATTTTGGTTGAGGGGGGAAGAAAAAGATGCAAATATATTGTCCATGTGTCAATTTATGTTAGGCTATGTCAGGAAATTTAAAATGAGCCAATTTGAAATCTGAGTGAGAGGACGACTTGCATGTGTGAAGTGACATTAACTGCAGCCACCATTTCTTCCCATCATAATTCCCCTGTTATCACTCCTTTTCTTGCCATTATTGACCCTATCGTAATCCTGAGTTGCAAGAAAAAAGGTGAAAGAAAAGAAAAGGAAATTCAGTCAATATTGGCACTGGAAATTTAGCAGGTATTACAGGAAAGTGAACTTGATTTTCAGGCAGAAATTGCAGGAAAGAAATTGCAGAGCATTTGTTTGATTGTAGACAATGGGAGGTGGGTTAATTCAAAATGAACTCGTGATGCATGATATTTTATTGCAGGATGCACAATGCCTGGCCGAATTTAGAAACTATGGATGGTCAGATTACTTCCTGGAGCTGGATGGCTTTGATGAAAGCATTTCCCTTGAATTCACCCAGACATTTTCTGAAGGAAAAGCCATAGTAAAAGGGTTGGAAGTTGTGGCAACTGAGGAAATAATTGTAGAGGTCACAGGGTTACCAGCTGATGGTGAAAATTACCCTGCCTCCAAAGACACCAAATCAGCTAGGGTCAAATTTACAAAGTCGAACGACCCCCCATTGAGCATTGATAAACAGGGTGCAAAGATAATGTCTCTTCCCAAGCCATGGAAGCAGATAGCCGTTTATGTTATCAAATACATCACCTGTGAGGGTCGTCAGTCAAGTTTGTATTTCGTGCACTTCAAGCTTTTGAATCACATGAGGCATGGAAGGAGGATGAATGTGCCTAATGTGCTATACAATCTTCTCTCAATCATGGTGGTCGAGACCCAAAAAGGTAGGGATAATTTTGTTTCCCACCATTGTCTGATTAAATTGCTAGTTGAAAAGTCTCTACATGATGTATCCGGAATGACCTAGGAAGAATTTATAAATGTTGATCAAATTAGACCTGAGCACTTGCAACCTAGGGCTTTACCTCAACCTTGTAGGTCTAGTAGGAGATTGAGCACGACTGAAGCCCCTCTTGGCGCTTCAACCTCTGGTGTTGGCTCTTGTGTGAATCCTCCTACAACATAAGAAACCATAGAAATTAGTTCTTCTAGAACAGAGCACTCAAAAAAAGAAAGCTCTTCATCAAATTATGATGATGACATTCCACTTGAAACCCTGATGAAAACTAGGGCACAAAAGAGAGAAGTAGAAACGAGAAAAGGAAAGGCCAAAACATAGCTTGTAGAAAGAAAGGTGACAAGTTCTAAGAAGAGGAAGGTTGACATTGTTCATCCTGCAGCCAAAAGGAAAATGTGAGAGACCTCCCAAGAAATCAAGACCAGTTGGGCCTATGATTGGTATGCCTCCACAGGAAATCCCTAAGCCTAGTGAGACATCACACGAGGACCCTAAAGCTCCAATGGGGCAAGAGAATGTCGAAGAAGAAGACATGTTTGGGAGAACAACAAATATAACACTAGCCGATCTTGCTAACATTGCAGAAGAGTTTGAGGAAAATCAGGATTTCCTACAGCATGAGCAAGAAGTCCTATAGCAACAGCCAGAGCTAGAGCAGGAGTTCCTACAGCCACAACAAAAACAAGAACGAGGGCCCCTGCAACAAGAAGTGGGAGAAGAAATAGTGCCCCTTCAGCCAGAGATAATTGGACAGTCTGAGTCCATGAAGATAGTGCCATATGAGGAGCCACCATTGACAAAAAGACTGGTAGGAATTCATAATCCTCTTGATTTTACAGTACATACGAAAAATTTGAATTTATGGAAAGAAATACAAAGGAGGGAGGAAGAATGGAAAAAGGAAAAATAGAAATTGAAGAAGGAAATTCAAAAGAAGGATGAGGAGATTGAATATAAGAATGCAGAAATTGCCACCCTGAAGTAGATGGTGGATGATATGGCAACCTTGGCACCACATATTTGGAATGTAGGACCCCTCCAAGTGTCTATGATCTACTTCTGAAAGAGAAATATCTCTCTTTTAAGCCGTCAAGGATTGCCTCAGGTTTGAATCCTTCTATTGAAACCCCTATTGAATTTTTTAATGCTTATAGGATTGCCTCACCTGAAATGAAGAATTTGTTGTGTGAGTTTTATTTGCATAATTATTTCATAACTCAAGACCAAGATTGGAACCCATTGTTGTATGTTGGGCATGTCTAATTAAGGGCATTTATGTCTTGGGTACAAAATGAGAGTAGTTGGGGACAACAACATGGGGCTTATAAGCAATTGGAGTCTGACATACCTCTACCTGGTAGGGCTGAATCAAGCAACCCAAGGGATATTTACAGAGAATGGAATAGAATGCTTCTTAGACCTAGTTATGGCAACAGGATTATGCCTTGGATTGGGGCAATTTACAGTGAGTATGAGGTAAAGACAGCAACAAAGGAGGAAACTATGAGAAGATGTCTATCACAAAGATGGAATAGCCTAACTGATGAGCTAAAGCAGGCTGAGCCTCATTCCATCCATAATTATGTTGCAGCACTAAAAAGGATTGATAAGTATATTGGATTGGGAGAACACAGGGGCGATCTTGGCTTCCCCTGACTTTCCAACCACCCATTCCCATGTGGCCTGTGCCAAACTTCAGATTCTACCAGTATGGCATTACTGCAGAAAAGCAGAGATGGAACAGATTTGACATATTAGGAGGATTCTATTGGGATCCTAATTCACGCACAACAACCATTGATGTTGGATAGCTATCAATTGAAAATTTTAAAGCCTTGACCAAGCAGAAGAACAACCCTTCCCCTACTGTAGGACCAACAAAATGTTAGGTTGGGGGGAGTGATGAGCCAAGTTTTTGGTCCAATTTTGGGTAGAATCTATAGTTTATTTGCTGGCATTTTTCATGGACTTTGATGTTAAATGTTGATATTTTCATAATGTTTCCCTCAAACCATAGACATTGGACTTAAATCCTATCTCTGCAAGTTTTAATGACATTTAGAATATTATGTGGATTATCTATATTGATTTTGCATGTGGTTAATCAATGTTCCTTAAGGTGGCTATAGATGTGCAGTTATTGTGCATACTAACATTTCCATGCAAATTTAATATGTTAAGTTGAGGAAGACACCACCAGCTGGGCATGCACCATAATGTCCAACAAAGGAATTGCTCAAAGTCAAAGGAGGTCGATGGCAGAAGATTCTTCATGCAACCGAATGTAACTGCCTTGTAGTGGACTTTAATGATTGAGCATGCGCGGGCGTTACTGTTGTGTTGGATCTGTGTTTGGACCTGCATGTCTGACCAAATTTCATGCACATGTAACCGCCATCGCTCCATTTTCTCCATTTTCCCTAAATGGCGTCCTCCCAGCCGTGGATTTGACTGCCTTGTTTAGTTGATAGTATAAATAAAGATCGAATGCTCCTTCTTTAGGAGGTTGCACGATTTGATATTGTACTTGCACTCTTAAGTTTTCAGCAATACAGATACATTACTATTTTGTACTCATGATTTACAGTGAATAAAATAAAGTTTTGAGTTCAAGCATCTAAGTTCTCCTTAGTTTTAGAGGATACTTATCCAAGGGGGCCCAGTTGGTGAGTAATCCATCTTCTTAGTTTAATTTTAGTTTAGTATTACTTACTATTCAGTAATTAGTTAGAAATCTGGCACTGACTGTTCCTGTAGCCACTAGAGTTCCATTATGTGATTGTTCCTGCAGCCAAAGCAAATAGAGTAGTGCCCTGTTTGTTGCTCAGATTTTCATTCCTATTATGCATTTTAGTTTGATGTAGTTGTTGATTCATGATTGGTATTTATGGTATTCCCTTCTAGGAAATTTACTTTCAGCATTGTGTGTTCCTTAGTTGTAGAATGAAATGGCTACTTTGAGTTCCTAGTGCACATATTGTGCTGACCCATTTCAAGTTCACGTCCCTGGGTTGACAAGTTAAATGCACCTTCATGATGATTGAAATGGCTATTTAGGTTAGATGTCCAATCTCTAAATCATGGTTGTAAGGGCTTAGTTATTAGATCATTGTAGGAGTTCGACAAGAATCTTAAAAGAGTATATTTGTTATAAACTAGATTATCCAAGACCACGGGACTCCTTATCAGTTATGTGATGTGATTGTCCAAGAACACATGATTTCTCACTATTTATGCAAAATGATTTTCTAGACACAATTTTTTATTAGTTATGAAACATGGTTGCTTATGGATATAGAATTTTTAAAACTAGTTATGCAATGTGATTGTCCTTATTTTGCAACCTGCTCTGTTTCTTCCAACAAAAATGTCTTTTTTTACATTATTAGTTGTGATATAACTTCTTTTTTTGGAAAATCTTGTGTTAATTTTATGAATAGTTGCTTTAGAGCTCAGTAAGAAGCTTGCATAGTAGTGGAGCTTCTTTAGTTTACTCAAAAAAAAATTGGTTCTTGCTCCCCTCTGGGACGAATATTTGTACTATATGTTTTTTATCTACTGCTTCTTGAATTCTTTATTTTTTATTTGGCTTCCATTATCTTTTGTGGTGTTTGTTTATTTATTAACTTTTACCTCTATCTATTTGTTTACTTGAGAATTTAAGCAATGTATTATTTGAGGCAGTTTTTATTTGTCTTCCATTATCTTTTGTGGTATTTTTTTCTTTTTATTAACTTTTTCCTCTATCTATTCTATCAAGTCTCCTCATTAACAGTTTCTCTTTAAGCTCAATACTCACCAGCAGGAACTCGATGCCATACATCACTTGTTTATTTATGGAGAAAGGGAAAAGAATATTTAATTTAAAACTTATTATGCAACTATTTAAATTAAATATAGAGGCAAATGAAGAAAAAATAATTAAATAATTAAGTCAAATTAATTATTTAATAAAGGAAATTGGTAAGAGGGAGTTAAATAATTAAGAATAATTATTTAACTATAGATGAATAATGAAAAGGAAATATTCAAATAAATGATAATTTATTTATTATTATAGAAGGAAAGAGTGTTAGCTACGCAATCAAATAAATACTCAATTTATTAAATTGATCAAAGGGGAATCAAAACCAAGAAATGAATTAATTAAATAATTAAAAATGATTTAATTGATAGAGGAACATGAACAAAGACCATAATTAAATAACTAAAATTATTTAATTATGCAAGGAAGAAGACCAAGATGATGGAAAAATGACGCTTGTGAACTAAGACATTTTTCAGTGTCTACAATGTTGATCATGCTTTAGGAAAGACTCTTGAGGTATGTCAACTTTCTCATTGGATGAGGTAGAAACATTTCCAATGTTTTCAACCATGAGATCAAATGATGTTAATATTTATTGAAACGGATCCTTGCTAGACATTTTTGAAGGATTTTGATCATGCTTTGAAATAGATTCTTGATGTATGTCAATTTTCTTGTTGTTTAATGTAGAGATATCACCAATGTAATCATTTGTGGATAAATTTTGAATGATATCCTCAACGATTACTTCTCCTTGATCAATAAGGTCTTGGATGAGATTTTTGAGTTGAATGTAACTTGATATTTCATGACCTTTTTCTCTATGATATTCACAATAATCCTTGCCCTTGTCGCATGAGAAGTTGAAGATAGATCTGTAAGCACATGTCCTTGGAAGAGTGATAAGTTTTGCATGAACTAGTTTGTTTAACACCACCTCTATCGACTCCCCTAAAGGAATGTATTCACTGGTTATGGTGTTGTTATCTTCTAAGTCTTGTGATTGTTGTGGTGACTATTGATATTGGTGTTGTTGTTGCAAGGATGGAGCTTGTTGTTGATGAAAATCAATATTTTGATGATTTTGATGAGGAATATATTGATTTGGAGATTGAGATGTTTGTTTGAGAAGTGTGTCAATTATTTTGGCAAGCAAAATTAGGGAAAATTGATGTTGTAGATTTTGATTTTTTGAAACCCTTGATGTTGTTGTAACACTACTTGATGTTGTGACACTTGATGTGGTTGATTTTTAGATGGATGTTGAGGATTGTGATTTTGATATGGATGTTGACTTTGTTGAGGCATGAATGGATCCATCCCATAATTTACCAAGTGTCAATTTGATATGTTCATATATTGGACATGTATTGATTTGGTGAGATAACATTGTTTTGATGAAGACTCATGCCTTGATTGCTTGTTTGATAGATTGGTAAATTTTGACATTGATTGACATCTATCATATGACAAGGTGTTTTTAAGTTTTGACCATGTATACCTGTAGACAACTAAAAATGACCTAGGCCTGCAAGCTTCATTTTTACCACTTTCGTCCTAGCATAATTAAGACATTTAATTATGTCCTTGGTCCACATTCGACTATTGATTAAATAATTCATAATTATTTAATTAATTCATGTCAGCTATTCCTCATGATTATTAAATAAATAAATTTTATTTATTTATCAAATACATCATTAACTGTCTAAGTCTTTTCTTTAATTAAATAAATTTCTTAATTTATTTAATCCCCCTTTGTCATTTAATTCTTCTTGATTATTAAATAAATAAATTTCATTTATTTATTAAATACGTCACTAACTGTCTTAATTAAATAAATTGATTAATTTATTTAATTAATTAGTCTTATCTCCTAAATTAAATAATTATATTTAATTATTTAATTGTCAATTTAATATTCTTCTCATTTTAAATAAATTAAATTGTTTAAAATGTCATGTCAATCTTAACTGTCAGTCCTTTTTGATAAATAATCTGAAAAAGATTATTTATTATCTCTCAAAATCCATAATTTAAATTATTTTAATTCAAATTAGTAATTAATCTTCTAAAAATCAAGCAATCGGGCAGATTCTTGATTTTCCAAATCTTATCTTCAGTCCACATCTTATCTCTTTGATTTTTCGAATCTTGCAAATCAGGCAATCTTATCTTTTTGATTTTTTGAAAATCTTTATTTCTTTAATTAATTTGTCTCATTTATTCTCCACCGTTGATCCAATTATCTAAGATATTATTCTAACCGTTCGATTAAAGATTTTTCCCTAACCCTAATTAGGGATTCTCAGGTTTAATCTGGATCGCTCATTTTAGGTTCTCATCATTGATTTATTTCGTCCGTCCATTCGAAATGGCCTTTTCTATAAAATGTCATCTTCTTCTCATTTTTCAAGGACACACACATGTTGACATTTTGCGTAATTATTATAGGCATTTACTTAGTTTCACATTTATTGTCATAGGCAATTGTAGTATTTCAATATTGGCATTTGTTTTAAGCATAGGCATAGACATTGGCTTTTAGACATAGGCATTTAGAATTCAAGTAAATCCTTCAAAACTTGCTTTAGTCTTGTCTCTTGTCAAAGTTGCTCATACAAATCTGAGGGCATCTTCATTTACTGCAAGCTAGGAGGTGTAACGAAGGTCAATCATGGAAGATGGAGAATGCAGGTGATATAATTGCCTTTTACTTTCATTGTATTCCTTTGTGCTTTGTTATATTCAATGGATTTTAATGTTATTTGATCTAACCATCTAACAAATCTATTTTTCCCTTGATTACATTGGTGAACCCGATATTTTGTAGAGAAATTTGTGTGTGTTCTTGTTTGCTTTCACTGTTTTGCAGGTTACAGCCAAGACATCATACGAAATCTCGTCACCTTCATTAGAGCACAGAAAAATGGGCGAATAAAATATTTTCAAACAGTTTCTGGGTTTTATAGATCTCGCTCTTAGATTTCTAGAACATCAAACGGTTTTAAATTTCGTTGAGATTTGAGAAAGTTATGGGCATTTTAGTGATCTCAATTTTTTTCAATTTAATTTTTAAACCCGCGTTTTTCTTTTGTCGATAACATTCTTTTTGTGCAGAATTGTGGAAAACAATTTCTGGGTTTTGAAGGTCTATCATTTAGCTTTCCATGGATATCTACCAATTAAAATTTTGTTAATTTTTGAGCAAGTTATCGCTGTTTTAATTTGCTGCTGTCATTAATGTGTTATTTATTTATTTATTTTTGTGTTACTAATCTTCTCTTGTAGCGTGTGGCGATCCCCATTCGTGTGTCAAAGACCATTGATTAAAGAGATTACTAATTCATTGTTTGCAGATTCGAATGTCGAAGACAAGATAAACAAACATTGTGCTTGTTTTTCTTTCATAGATTAGCAAACATTTGATTTTGGTGCATATAAAAAGAACACGTCTTTTTTGATTGATTGTGCTTGCAAGATGGTAGGTGAGTATGCTCTCACTTGGTGAAAACCTCGTGATCAAAAAATCAGACCCATCTTTATTTGTTAATTACCCTTCACAATTCGGTATATCGGAGTATCCTCTCCCCTTACGCATTCATGCGATCCTGGGTGTAAGAGAAACGGTTACTAACTCTAGAACTTGGGCCTGTTCTGGTGGGAAAAAGTACTCACCCCAGGATGACTCAGACCGGTAGCACCCTAACACCGAGGGACTTCCAGCCGATATATAAAAGTGGGTTCTTGGGGAAAGCCCAAGAATCACGAGTGTGGTTCCGACAAGATGGATCTGAAAGGGGACTCTCACCGCATGGATCACGCCCCACGAACGGAATGCCCAAATTAAAAACCTCTTGTCTTAGTGTCCAACTATTTTATTGGCCGTTGCTTGGTATAGTGCAGGGTACGGTATCATGCCCGAAGACACTCACTACTAATCCCCTTGAGTAGAGATAGCAATTCTTGGGATGTCACTACCCAAAGAATTTGAATTTGGTGTGCTCGAATGATGTTAATGAGCCGTGGAGGGGAGCCAATGCCACCAAAATTCTAAGCTATCCGCTCTCGAGAAGGAAAGGTGTTTATCACCAATCTGGGGTATATCGGTGGGCTATACCAAGTATACAAACCCTTGGCCTATTGGCCTTTTAGGATTGTACTTGCCTTATGTGTGTTTTTTTACACCCAAAACATTGTGCTTGTCAAGTGCTTGTTGGATTTTTCAAACATTATACACAATATTCACAAATCTGGACACAAACAATCGACATTGGACAACTCAAACTTTTCAACAAAACATCAAAACACAATCTCATTCCTCATTTTGAACTTAGACTTGGTATTGTCCATCATAGTCCTCATTTGGTATCTAGACTTGGCATTGGTCATTTTCCTTAGTCAACATCTTCATTGTCACCTTAGCATTTGGCATCCTTTCTTGACCAATTTTATCACCTTGCATTAGTCATTTCCCTTAGAAAAAAATCATTATCACTCTGCATTTAACATCATGACATCCACCACCTTGTCTTCCCTTCGCCAAGATATGGATAGGCTTGCTAGTAAAATTGAATACGAATTACTCTATAGAGGTCAATACCAAGAAGCCTCAGACTTTAGGAGACAATTTATCCAAGCTGAAAATCAAGGTCCTTCATACCAACAACCCATCAGTCCTAGTCCTCCGTCCATCTACCCTCACCATCAATAATCACTTGACACAAATCCTATCATTAATTCACAACACACGTCCAGTTATCATCCTTATCCTAACTTTGACAAGGGAAACCAACTGTTCACTAGTCCATTCCATGTCTCCACATCATATGCTAATCCTTCACCTATCAATCCCACCCAAGTCTACATGCCTTATCAACCATCTACCAACTCATGTCAAGTCCCCACATCATACCATACCGATCAGGTCCAAGTCTCCATGTCCTCTTTCAATCAACCTTACACCAATCCAGTCGAAGTATCCATGTCATATCCTTGTCCTTCAATAGTTAATCCAGTCCAAGACTCCATGACATATCCAGTCCAAGACTCCATGTCCTATCTTTGTCCCTCACATGCTAGTCCAATCCAAGTCCCCATGTCCTATCCTAGTCTTTCATATACTAGTCCAGTCCAAGTTCCCACGTCCTATCCTAGTCCTTTGGTCATTAATCATTTTCAAGTCACCCCCTCACAAGCCACATCTAGTCATGAAAATTTTGTCATTTCTCAAAGTCAAATCCCATTGTCTAAACTTGAGGATACATGTCAAAATGAAAACCCAAAGCATAACCTTATAATGTCACCCTCATGTCAAGAACAAGGTAGTCCATCCCATGACCCTATCTTAAACTCCATTCAGGGAGTCCTGCAAGACAATCATGACATCCAAAACACACCTATCCATGACAACCCCATCTTCGACCAAGACCCTACCATTGACCAAGAAATCCAAAACGATCCACTCCTTGACCTTTACGCCATTCATGATCAAACACTTTCCAATCCTATACAGGCCTCGACTATTGACAGTTTCCAAAATGAGACACTTGCCTCCATTACACACATAGACGATATTCCTCAAGCACAAGAGTATTCCAATATGGACATATTTGAAAATGATCAAGCTATAGCTGAATTTATTAGACTTTATGACACTGACCATAATGATGGCTTCGACATTTCTTTGGAAGCACCAACAGAATCATCTGAACCTGACATGTCACAAGATCAGACCACAGATATCAGTCAGGAATATGTCCAAGAAGACAATGAAGCTAAGACACTTTATCACTTAGGGTCATATGTCTTTGTCAGAGCAGGCTTTCTCGCAGATGAAAATATTACAAGTGACAGTATCCACATACCTAATGATGGGTTAGCATATTGCTTTCAAAACAATAAATACCCCATCGCAAATAGAATCTGTCAAAGCATGCAATATCAAGGCAAAGGACTAGGCATACATGAGCAAGGCATTCTTGAACCAATACAACTTCAGGAAAATTACAGACATCAAGGTCTTGGTTATTCCTTAGACAGCAAATCAAACAATGTCAGTGGTACCTCCTCGATACTGGGGGCAACTTTGTCAGATACAAACATCAAAATGGAGTCCATGAGAAATCCTTGTCATAAGATTGCTGCCAACACCCCCTCCACCTACACCATGAACCATCATTCCATCATAAATAAACCTTCCCTTTGGGACCAACAAAAACAAAAGTCGTACAAGTCAAAAGATCAAAATCAAATTTCAAAGGCCATTGAATTAGACAAAAAGACAAGTGGACAAATGAAATTAAAATGGATCCCAAAGAAAAGTGGATCAAGCAAAGAAAATATGTCAAAAGAAAAAGTCAATAGATATGTGGAACCATAAGACAAGAGGACTCCCACATACAACAAATGTCCACCTCCTTCAAAATGGTCATCAATCAAGACATATAAAAGTGTTGGTTCCAAACACCATCCCTCCAAAATCCGTCATCCACCATCCCAAGTTTCGAAAATAAAAAGTCATTCATCCAAATGTCCAAACAACTTTTCCACATCTACCATCATTTGTCATAATCCTACATCTCGCCTAAAGTCCAAAAATCCCACGTCACAAATCCGTCACATCATGGCAGCAACTCTTTACCACAAGGACTCTCAAGGCACTCTATTGCGATGTGCGTATTTTGATAAGGCCAACTCTAGTATCATAAAGTATCACAATGACATCGATCTATTGTATACAAGTGCTACGATCCTAACAAGACAACTCCTTCAGCAAGGTCATTATTGGCATATCATGGCACCAGTCTCTACATCGGCACTGTCAGTGGATTCAGAACAGTCAATGGTTATCTAAAGCATCCAGGCTATCCACAAAATCAAAAATACAAAAAAAATTAAAAAATAAAAAAAATTGTCACCCTGATGAAAACCTGGCAAACAGGCGTCTTGGTGACACCAAAAAAAATTAAAAAGTCAAGAAAATAGTAAAGAGAAAAATTTCATCCAATGGTGAAAACTTGGCAAACAGGCGCCCTGGTTAAGTACCATGATGAAAACCTAGCAAACTGGCGTCATGTGTAAAATAAATCGTCTATGTGGACTCTTATACTTGGGGGCAAGTTATCTCATTTCCCATGCCTTCCTCATGACATTGACATCCATCTAAGCCCTATCATTTCTGCCCATTTTCCCACCTACCTTGGTCTTGACATAAAACTGGCACACATAAATCATGCTTTGAGAAAACTCTTGACATGTCTATCCTTCGGTCATACACAATTCACGAAACATCATGTCATTGACCGGCAGTCTTATTATCCTTATATGACATAGTCCTTGAAAACCATATGACAATTCCATTAGTCTCATGTCTCCTGTCTTTTACCAAGGCCACCCTCTCATCCTTTCATGTTTGTCACCTATCTTGGCTTTCCCTTGTCAAACGGTCTAAGAAAACTCCATCATCTCATCTAGTCCTAACCAAGTCATTCCAAATGCAACGAGTCTAATCCATACAAACACATTATCCAAAACATTACTTGATTGCATTCCTGGCCTGGCTGTAGACCACGATACTTTCATCACATTATCGTCATCATCCTCACGTTGTTTCGAGATGCATCCTTCCCACGTCAAACAACGTTGTCATCACCTGTCAATTAGTATTCAGCTTGACTAGGGGCACAATCATGTTTTTCCTTGGATTCTCATGTGTAGGCATCAGTCATATGCATTTGTCACAATCCTCTTAAACGTCAAAATCCAAAAAATATCATAAAATGACAAAAAAATAAAAACATCATAAAATGTCTTGAAGAAAGACCTAAAAATCATAAAACGTCCTAAAGAAAAACACAAAAACATCCAAATCAATGTCAAAAACCAAAAAATGGATCAAAGTCAGTCATGTCAGTTAGTCCATGTCATTGTCGAACTACATTGTCTCTGCGCATTTGCTACGTAGGCAAGGCCATCAGTCGATGAGCCCCCGAGGCTGCACTAGGTCAGTCCATTAGGGTTCATGGCATCACACTGACACACGCATCAAAAAGTCTTCAAGACAACACGAATCTTTTCCAAACGAACAAAACTCATCATGACAATCATTATCACAGCAAGACAATCTCATCGGCACATATCATCATGACAATATCGACATATGGTCAACACAAGTCAAACTCAGTCAAAACAAGTCAAACTTAGTCAAAACAAGTCAAATTATCGCAACCAGTCAAACTATCAACTCTTGGTTTCCTTTCAGATGGGTCCTTCTGAAGAATAACCTCTATCATTTATGCCTTAGGATGTGTCCTTCCTAGGAATCAGCATTGTCATTTGACATTTTCGAGGGATCCTTTCTGACACTTAAGGATCATTCCTCTTGACAACAACGTTCTTTCAGATGTGTCCTTCTGAAGAACAAAACTCTAACATTGGTGCCTTAGGATGTGTCCTTCCTAGGCATCGTCCCTATCATTTGACATTTTTGAGGGATCCTTTCTGACACTTAAGGATCATTCCTCTCAACAACAACGTTCTTTCAGATGTGTGCTTCTGAAGAACAAAACTCCAACATTGGTGTTTTAGGATGTGTCCTTCCTAGACATCGACATTATTCAAGATGTGTCCTTCCTAAATATGGCAACCTTCGACATTTGTCATTTTGGCATCATTTAAATTTACATTGACACATCAATGCACTCGGCATCCAGACGCACTTGGCAAACACTTGGCATTTGTTTTTAGTTTTTATCATGATATTAGTTTTTCAGCGAGATCCCACTAAGCAGGATTTAGAGAAGCAACGACGTATCATGTCAATTGACACGCATGACTACTAGTTTCTCAGCGAGGTCCTGATTTTGGGATTTAGAAAAACAACGACATATCATGGTAAGGACTCTTTCTTTTTGTATTTTGACAATCATGCTACTAGTTTCTCAAGGATGTCTTGGAAACAGGATTTAGAGAAGCAGCGACGTTTCATGATTTGTCCTTGTCTTTTTTCTGCATGTGGTTGATTATGGCAAAAAGACTGGGGCAAGCACGCTCCTAGTATGAGGCATGATCATCCTTGTCTGTGACTGCTTGTCTTATGTGATGGTACGAACTTGCACACCTTGATCTATGTCATATCATGGTGTTTCTTGGCCATCACAACAATCTGCCCAATGATGATTAAGAGCAATAAATATTAAAAGTCCTATGGCAATGTTTTGAAGGATTTGGTCTAGGAACTAACATGCATCTTCTTTAGTCTTGTCATCTTCTCTCACCCATCTCATATAGGCATTGTATCCATATCATAATCCATATCTTTTTCATTAACATTTCTTTGTCTCTTCATATTCTAGTCTTCTCATTAATTTCGAGAGCACACCCATGTTCTTGGAACCTGTCTGTCCTCTCGAGGGGGCATACCGATACCCTCCTCGTCATTCTTCCTCATCTTATTTTGCAGGGGCATTTCTTGACTTATTTTCTTTGTCACAATGCGACAAGCGACATTATGACAAAGAGGGGAAAATGTAGACACCTAAAAATGACCTAGGCCTGCAAGCTTCATTTTTACCACTTTCGTCCTAGCATAATTAAGACATTTAATTATGTCCTTGGTCCACATTCGACTATTGATTAAATAATTCATAATTATTTAATTAATTCATGTCATTATTCCTCATGATTATTAAATAAATAAATTTTATTTATTTATCAAATACATCATCTGTCTAAGTCTTTTCTTTAATTAAATAAATTTCTTAATTTATTTAATCCCCTTTGTCATTTAATTCTTCTTGATTATTAAATAAATAAATTTCATTTATTTATTAAATAAATCACTACTGTCTTAATTAAATAAATTGATTAATTTATTTAATTAATTAGTCTTATCTCCTAAATTAAATAATTATATTTAATTATTTAATTGTCAATTTAATATTCTTCTCATTTTAAATAAATTAAATTGTTTAAAATGTCATGTCAATCTTAACTGTCAGTCCTTTTTGATAAATAATCTGAAAAAGATTATTTATTATCTCTCAAAATCCATAATTTGAATTATTTTAATTCAAATTAGTAATTAATCTTCTAAAAATCAAGCAATCGGGCAGATTCTTGATTTTCCAAATCTTATCTTCAGTCCACATCTTATCTCTTTGATTTTTCGAATCTTGCAAATCAGGCAATCTTATCTTTTTGATTTTTCGAAAATCTTTATTTCTTTAATTAATTTGTCTCATTTATTCTCCACCGTTGATCCGATTATCTGAGATATTATTCTAACCGTTCGATTAAAGATTTTTCCCTAACCCTAATTAGGGATTCTCAGGTTTAATCTGGATCGCTCATTTTAGGTTCTCATCATTGATTTATTTCGTCCGTCCATTCGAAATGGCCTTTTCTATAAAATGCCATCTTCTTCTCATTTTTCAAGGACACACACATGCTGATATTTTGCGTAATTATTATAGGCATTTACTTAGTTTCACATTTATTGTCATAGGCAATTGTAGTATTTCAATATTGGCATTTGTTTTAAGCATAGGCATAGACATTGGCTTTTAGACATAGGAATTTAGACTTCAAGTAAATCCTTCAAAACTTGCTTTAGTCTTGTCTCTTGTCAAAGTTGCTCATACAAATCTGAGGGCATCTTCATTTACTGCAAGCTAGGAGGTGTAACGAAGGTCAATCATGGAAGATGGAGAATGCAGGTGATATAATTGCCTTTTACTTTCATTTTATTCCTTTGTGCTTTGTTATATTCAATGGATTTTAATGTTATTTGATCTAACCATCTAACAAATCTATTTTTCCCTTGATTACAATACCCACATTTTTTATGTCATGGAAGCTTGTAATATTTTTATCACAGAATCTAGCAACGCTCATTCCATGGATAACCCCCCTACGAAACTTGTTTGTTTCCTAGGTTCATGAAGTTGAAGCATGCAAAATGAGGTTATTTTTGAGCCACCTCAAAATGCATTCCAAAGTCTCAAATAGTCAGTTTGAGCATCCCCCTACGTTCGCCTCGTGAAGACCTTCAAAATGAGTAACTTCGCGAGCCTTCACTGTTAATACTTAGTAAAATTGGGAAAAGTGCAATTGTGCCAAAAAACAGTGCTCCAACTCACTTTGAAAAAATGACTAAGTGTTAAAAGTGCAGGGGTGCCAAAAATAAGTGCCCCTACACAAAAGTGATTTTAATAAAGTGCAATGGCACTAAATTTTAGTGCCTTTGCACCTATTTTCTTGACTTAGCCAAAAATTGGCTTAGGCATGTTTTTTTAAGTCTTTTGCATGTTTCACTTATTATGCCTCATTTCGTGCCACTTTTTATTGAGTTGACTTAGGTTATTGAAAATCGCTTAAAAGTGATTTTTATGTTTCTTATTCATCATTTGTGGCTTTCTCCTCCATTCTTTCTTGCTGGGTGAATTCTCCTCAAGCTGCAAAACACATTTTGAAGAAATTTGAAGTTCTTCCCAACTAGGTTTTCGTGTTTTCTCTCTTGGTAAGTTCTTCCTCTTTCCTTTTCTTTCTTCCATTCACACTTAGTGTTTGTTTGATAACATTTTGTAATTTGTAAGTGTGTTTTTAATATTACTCGCCCGTTTTTCTGATTTGTTCATACATTTTCATTTACCCACGCGTTTTCACCTTTTCTTTTGTTTTTGGTGTTTTGCTTTAATGCGTGGGAGTTTCCTCTTACCCTAATTGTGTTTTTCTCAAATATCATTACACAAATGAACTTCCATTGTTTGTTTTTGATATGGCTTTCTTCTTAAATACGCATTTTTCATTTCTTCATACTTGTTCATTTACCCACGCATTTTATATCTTTTCACATAGTTCTTCATCAATTATTTGATGTGAACAATGAAGAAAACTTGTGTTTTATGAGTAAGACTGCATTTTTTTTTGTTCATGTGTGCCATGGTGATGAAATGAAGGTCGAATTTGTTTGATTTGATGAAAAAAAAATCTATTAAGCCCAAGAAACCTGCATGCAAAAACCTGTCACAAGGAAGAAATCTATAGGAAACAAAACAAGGGTTTTGCTCTGACAATATGCAAGAATGTATTATCAAACTGAAAAATGAACATCTAGAGAATAGAATACAAGAGATCAATCCTTATAAAAGGAGATCTAAACCGAAAGGAAATCCTAACCCTAAAGGTGAGTGCATTTAATAATTAATATTAATTATTAAATGACTAATATAAGTGCATAAAGTGAAGTCTTAAGAGGAGAGTAAATTTAATTAATTACTTTACTCTAACACCCCCCCTTAAGATGAGCTACAATGTAGCTATAAACAATGCAGAGAAAGCAAAAGAACTACAATGCAACTGTGGGTCCTGGCAACATGGCCTGATCAGGTTTCCGAATACAACAAAATCTCTATAAAGCGAAGTAAAGGAGAAAACCCAGTGGGAAAAAACTCCTCTCCAAAAAGAGAAAGAAACATGCGAAAAGAAAAAACATGAAGGAAGGCCTCACTGAGACCCCCCAAGGACAACTTCCTTCACCCCAAGCATGGAGCGCAACTAAAGATAGCGCAGAGATGCCAAAGGTTTAGTGAAGATGTCTGCAACCTGCTCCTCTGTAGGAATGTACTCCAAGATGAGAGAACCATCCTAAATCAACTGCCTGATGAAGTGCATGTGGATTTCAATGTGCTTTGTCTGCTGATGCTCCACTGGGTTGCGAGAAATGTGAATGGCACTCTGATTGTCACACCAAAGAATAGTGGGACTATCTGGAGGAACCCCAAACTCTGTCATCAACTGTCGAAGCCATAAAACCTCCTGACTGGCTAATACTGCTACTCGGTACTCAGCCTCTGTAGATGATAATGCAATAGCAGACTACTTCTTGCAAGACCATGTGATAGGACCAGAACCAAGGAAAAAAACAAAGCCAGAAGTAGACTTCCGATCATTGACATCACCAGCCCAATCGGAGTCAGTGAAACCAATGATGTGAGGGGATCCTGAAGTGTAGTGAATGCCATAATGAGTGGTGCCCCAAATGTACCTCAAAATACGTTTGGTCGCTTGCCAATGGCTCTCATGAGGATCATGGGAGAACCGAGAGACAAGGCCAACTACAAAGGAAAGATCAGGACGAGAATGTGTCAGGTACAACAAACTGCCAACCAACTGCCTATATAAAGTGGGATCCACTGAAGGAGTAGAACAAGTGGAGGACAAAACAACACCTGACTGAAATGGAGTGGGGGGAGACTTGCAATCAGGCATGCCAAATCATTGAAGCATATCAAGAGCATACTTCTCCTAAAATATGGAAATCCCATCTGAAGATTGAATAACCTAAAGACCCAGAAAGAAGTGCAGAACACCGAGATCTGTCATCTCACACTGCTCCATCAAAGCTCTCTGAACACTCTGAATCATGGAGGATGAGCTACCTGTAAGAATGAGATCATCTACATATAGCACACGAATCAAAAGATCACCCTCCTGACGTTGAATATACACTGTGTGATCAGAATGATAGCGTGTGAAGTGAGAGGAAAGCAAAAAAGAGTCCATCTTCTCATACCAAGCCTGAGGGGCTTGTTTGAGACCATACAATGAACGCCGAAGTTGGCAAACCAAAGAAGTGTCCTGCACAAATCCCTAAGGCTGCTCCATATAGATCTCCTCATGTAGGTCTCCATGCAAGAAGGCACTCTTCACATCCATCTGAAACATTGTCCATCCCTGTGAAGCTGCGAGTGAAAGTACAAGGTGTATAGAGTTCATCTTGGTGACAGGAGCAAAGGTCCCAGAGTAGTCAATACCCTCTACCTGTGAAAACCCCTTCGCAACAAGATATGCCTTATACTTATCAATAGAACCATTTGCAGCATACTTGGTACGATACACCCACTTGCACCAAACCAACTTTCTTCCCTTAGGAAGAGGACAAAGATCCCAAGTATGATTCTTCATCAAAGAAGAATACTCCTCATCCATGGCCCTATCCCACTCAAGGTGACCTGTCGCCTCTGAAAACTTTTGAGGATCATCTGAAATGGCATGACTCAAAAGACTAGAACCAAATGTCTAAGCACGAGTACGATGAGTATCTGAAGGATCACCTGCCAAAGAACCAATTGCCTCAATAGTAACACGGGCCCACCTAGACAAATGTGGAGCAACTGGTGGTGGTGGATATGGTGGATCATCATCTACGTCATCCTCAAGAGATAAGTAATCCTCAAGAGATGAAGAGGGAGGTGTAGGCAATGAGGGAGAAGCTGGTGATGGAGAATCCATCTGAGGATAGCGCTCATCAAACTGGACATCCTGTCGAAACAAGACCTCTCTGGAATCAGGATCAAACAACCTGTATGCCTTAACATCCTCACAGTAGCCAACAAATATGAGTGGTCAGCTCTTCCTCTCCATGGCTTTCCGCTGAGCATCAGGAATAAATGCCCAAGCCACACTACCAAAAACTCAAAATGTAGAAACATCAAGCTTGACATGGGTCCAAGCCTCCTCAGGAGTCATATGTCATAATGCCTTATCAGGCATCCGATTCTGAATATAATTGGCACAATTGACTGCCTCAGCCCAAAATGAAGAACTCATAGCTCGAGACTGTATCATACAATTTTCCATCTCCCGTAAGGTTTTGTTCTTTCTCTCAGTGACACCATTCTGCTGAGGGGTGTAAGGGACTGTAAACTGATGTTGTAAACCATGCTTAGTGAAAAAATCTCTGAAAACCTAATTAACATACTCCCCCCCATTATCTGTGCGTATCCGCCCAATAGAAAGTCTAGATTGCTTCTCCACAAATGTCTTAAAAGTTCAGAATGAGTCAAAGACATCAGACTTGTACTTAAGAAAGTACACCCATGTACGTCTGGAGAAGTCATCAATAAAAGTGAGCACATAGCGGGCCCCTGAAAAAGAAGGAGTCGGAAAGGACATAAGATCACTGTGTACCAACTCTAGGGGTGCCTTAGCACGAGTGGCTCGACCCTTAGGAAAAGGATCACGATGATGTTTGCCAAGAACACAACCTCGACATACACCATCAGTACAAGAAATCTGTGGGAGCCCAATCACAAGTTCCTGAGTACTCATCTACTGTAGATATCTGTAATTGACATGGCCAAAATGCTCATGCCAAAGCCTGCTCATTGAATCTGCATGTGCTATAAGAGAGGAACCAACAGTGTCTGAACTCTCAAAGCCATCAAATCTATATAATCGTGATGCAGAATCCACACTTCCAGTAGCCACAACCAAGTCAGGATCATGAAGGTCTCTAATAACCACATCATTTGGTGAGAACTCAACTGTCTTACTAGAGCCAGAGTGGCAAATCTGATAAACGGATAGAAGGTTTGTCGAAATGTTAGGAACCAGAAGCACATCCTGAAGACAACCACCATCCAATGAAATAGTACCTGAACCCTGAACTGAAAGTTGTGCTGAGTCACCAACTGCAATATGTCTAGTGCCTGTAGGGGCAAGAGTAGTGACCAAATCCTCTGTGTGTGTCATATGGTGAGAGGCACCAGAATCTAGAATCCAAGTGGATTCTGACAATGCTCATGCAGAAATAGCATGACCTTTCCCTGTGGGCTATGAAGGAGGCTGAGGTGCACTGATATTATGCTGCTGCATGGCTTCCTCTAAAGCCTCTAAACATTTCCAACACCTGGAAACTGGATGTCCTTCCTTGCCACAAAAACTACAAGGATCGCCAGATTTCTTCTGAGTCTTGGAGGAAGACTCACCAGACTTTGAAGATTTCTATTTGGGCTATGGTTTTGAATCAAACTTAGGTGATGGCTTGGAGGGATTCTCACTAGCCCCTGAATCTTTCTTGGGCTTCGATTTCTGCTTCTGTTTTCCCTTGGAGGACTGGGCTACCAACGCTTGGTTCTGTGAACTTGAAAGTGAATCCATCTGCTTGAGCTTGGCTTGCTCACAAGTCAGACGATCACCAAACACCTCAAAGGTAGGCATGACATGGCGAGTACCTAAGGCATCCATGGTGGAATAGAAGGTCGAAGAAAAGATCTAAAATGGACCCCGAAGCTTGGAGAGGATTAGGAAGATGCACTTTGTATCAGTCTTAGTCTTGCCACAACCCTGCAAGATAGATCTTTGTTGTTTGAACTTCATCATAAAGTCCTCAATGGAGGGAAACGAATCAGGTACCAAGGAAGTCAACTCAGCCTCAAGCTGCAATGCTCTGAACTCATTGACAGTGCCAAAAAGTCCATCAAACTTGGTCCAAATGGCTCGAGGAGTGAGACACCCATCAAGATGAAACAGGAGACTGTCTGAAATGTGCAAAGCCATCAATCCCATAGCCTGATCCATATTGTTCCTGTGTTGCATAACCTCAAAGGGGCGAATCAACTGAGGCTGAACCTCATCCAAACAAGACCATAACCCTCGAGACTAGAGAAGTGTCATCATGCAACCCTTCCAAGTGTGGTAATTATGCGGTGTGAGAGATTCAATAGATCTATCGGCCATCCTGTGAACTGTGCCTCAATTGCTCTGAAGTTTTTTTTATTATTATTTAGTGGTCTTTCAGAACTAGATAGAAGATGCAGAAGGGGTTTTTTTTTGTTTTTTTTTGGTGTTTGTATATTCTGGTTTTCTGATGTAAGTGATAGAAAGCAAGAAAAAAAACACCCCCCCACAATGCAAAAATCCAATCCCCAATACAAACTAAAAGCCAGAAAACAATAGAAAGTAGTAATTGTTTGATTCAAATCTCTGTGTACCTGAAGAATTTTCTGATGAAATAGACTACAGATCTAGATAGCAATCGCAGGTAAAATAAACTTTCAAGTCAAAGTACGGTGCCCGCGAGGGTTTGAAGTTCTGTCTTTTCAGATCTTCCAACGCAGACGTCGGCTCATGCACGACGTTCAGAGGAATAAGGTGCAAGTCTGGTAAACGATACCAGGAAGGACACCACTATGAACAGCATAGAGAAAGACACCCAAAAAAAATTCCTTTTCACATGCATGCGCTTGTAAAAAACCCTAAAAAAAATTATATCGTGGCAAGGAATACCAGATCTGAAAACTACACCTAGAACCTCTCAAATTAGCCAAAGAATCCCAAATTTCTTTTGTCAAACCCTTGCTCCCTTTTTTCTTCAAACATGAACAAGCTACAGCAGATCCAGCTTTGATACCATGTTAGATTTGATGAAAAACAAATCTATTAAGCCTAAGAAACCTGCATGCAAAAACCTGTCACAAGGAAGAAATCTATAGGAAATAAAACAAGGGTTTTGCTCTGACAATATGCAAGAATGTATTATCAGACTGAAAAATGAACATCTAGAGAATAGAATACAAGAGATCAATCCTTATAAAAGGAGATCTAAACTGAAAGGAAACCCTAACCCTAAAGGTGAATGCATTTAATAATTAATATTAATTATTAAATGACTAATATAAGTGCATAAAGTGAAGTCTTAAGAGGAGAGTAAAGTTAATTAATTACTTTACTCTAACAGAATGCACTCAAAGACGTGTTTTCAAGTATTGGCATTAAGTGTTCCATGCTTTAAAATTATCAAGCGTTGTTCTCAAACATCATTACACATGTTCATTTATGCCTCCAAGTGCAGTAGCGCTAAAAAACAACACCATTACACCAAATTGACCTTAAAGAAAATTCTAACACTAGAAAGTGCAGGAGCGCTGCTTTTCAGCGCCTTTGCACCAAGTTCACTTTGCCCAAGTGCAAGGGCACTGAATTTTGGCACCCTTACACTTTTCACTGTTTTTCTTCCAAACACGTCAAAACTTGCCAGTTTCGCATTGTTTCTAGTTCCTTCCACTTTGTGCATCATTTTGCATGCCTTGTCACTCGTTTCATGCTTGCTTGACATTGTTGCTCGCTTCATGCATCCCAATGCTATTTTTTGACTAATGTTTGTTGATTCCACATCTTGCAATCTATTTTCAAATCTCATCAAAAGATCCTCGAGGTTGTTGCTTGCAGATTCAATTTCTCTCATATGACTTCCCAGAAACCCCCATCGTCTTCAAGGGCTAAAAACAAAATGAAGTACAAAAATCAAGGTGTTTATCCCCCAACTGTGGTGGTCTCCAAGGTGGATGAGATAAAAGACACAGAGGTTGGTCATCAAGACCTAGTTGATTTTGCAGAGAGAACTAAGAAGCCTCTTGATAAATTCTCTGAGAGCAATCATACATAGTAATCTACATTTGGTGTCCATGTTCCCTACCTCTGCACATAATACAAAATTTATCCTTGAACTTGCATCCCATTACATCAGGGAAAGCATAAGTGTGATTGATTCTTCTGGGCATGAGATATTGAGACTTGACCCTGACTTCTTCGATATTGTTTTCAGAGTTCCACAGATGGAGAATTACATTGACATCTCAATACAAAAAGCACAAGAGGTCTATGACGCTAATCCCAACAAGGCTAAAAGCCTGATAAATAGTCAATGGTTGAAAAATCTTAGGCACATTGTTTCCAAATGGCCGAAGGGACTCCCGCGAAGTGACTTCAAAGAAGATGTCCGAGATATGATCACATTGTTGAGCAGAGTGAATGGGTTGCCTGAATCATCTTATTTTCATGACTAGATGTATGAATACATCAGAATCATAAGAAGACAAAATTTTCACATTAATTGGGGCAAACATATCAGCGATGAAATACATGAACAGCTGATCAATGTTCCATCCACATTAAAATTATATATGACTTCTTATCTAGTGTATGTTGCAGCCATGATGAGGCAATTTCCAGGTCTATCTACAAGAGGGAATAGGCACACCATACCTATGTACAATTTTTTTCTATCAATTAGAGTTGAAAGAAAGCTTTCATCATTTCAGGAGGGTTACTGATACTTTCTTCACACCTTTGCTTTTCAGCTTTGATCCGACTCTCGAAAGAAAGAGGGTATCTGATGAGGCCTACAAAGTGGTAAGTAAATTTGGATGCATATTTATACAATTCCCAAATTTTACTTATTTAAGAGTAGGGTGCTACACTGGTTGCCCTTACATGTTGCCACGATACCCCTCGGACAAGTGGGTTCTCATGGAGATGTGTAGACAGCTAATTTCAGTGCACAAAGAACGGAGGAATATTCACAAGTGTGGATTTAAGTTCCCACTAACAATCAGTAGGTATACTATCAAGAATGTACAAAAATCCAAATCAGTCTATGCAAAGATACAGGTCATGACAATCAGGACCTACAGATACAGGTTTGATTTTGATTACCAAGATGTCAGGAAGAGGTTGCAAAAGGTTCATCATCACAGGTACCATTTTGAGGACATTTGGGCTGATTGCAAAGATGAGAAGGTCATTCGTAAGATGGATTATTGCAGGTTAACCGTAAAGCAGATCAAAGATCTTGGTGTTGCTGACTTACCAGAGGATTTCACAGATCTTGGCGATATCATGAATGTTGTCTACGATGAACAAGAAATAGCCAAGAGGCCATTGCCTGCAATTCAATGGTCCAAAAAAGAAAGTGCTATCATCAGGGAAAGATTGGCACCAATCTTGTCTAACACTGCAGAGTGGTTACACAAGCACGACTTTGAAATGAAAACTTTCAAAATAGATTCTGAGGGAGAAGAATCTGAAGTAGAAGCCAACTGATAGCAAGAACTCTGCATGAAAGACAAATATGTGGCTCTTCCCACTTCTTCGTGAAGAGGCCCGAGGATCAAGTTCACTGTCGGAAAGAAGGACACACTGGCCATCCGAGAAGGAGAAACTACAAAATCTGAACCATCTCACTCAAAAGGAAAAGGGGTTGTTTCTAAAGAGATAGATTCCGATGAAGAAGGAAATTCCAATGATCAATCCGTTGAAGAAGATGTTTCAGCAGAAGCAGACTCTGATGAAGAAGAAGATTTTGAAGATGGACTAGAGTCTAAAGGTGATTCTGAAGGTGAACTAGAGTCAGAAGGACAATAGGATGATCAACAGGAACCCAGGCATGATGAAGAAATAACTATGTCTCCATTTGAGAATGTAGTTGAAGAACTTCCCAGAACATCATCACCTATGATTTCAAATGTTCCTCATACACCTCTGAATCTGAACACTCCTCCACCACCTATTCCTACATCACCTATTCCTACCACTTCCATACCCACAGTGGATGTTTCACCTACCCCTATAGCATCAACCATACTTGATACTCCTTCAGTGACAAGTATACACACGGTTGATATTTTATCCAGTCCTCCATCATCTATTCCTATCCTGTCATCACCATCATATGATATCACTTCAGAGACTGATTTTAATTGGTTCATGAATGATTCAATGCATGATCAACTCAACGTGCAAACTACAAGAGCAGTTATGACAGACAGTGACCCTATTGTCACAATACCAATTGCTACTTCAGAAGAGATAGTGACAAGAGAGTTGACGGTTAATCCAGAAGCTCATACCACCTCTCTTCCCCCTTGTTTGATATCTCAAGTGTCGAAGCGAAAGAAGCAGATGATTTCTCCAGAAGAGCTCGACCTTGAAGAGATAGTCCCTCCAAAAGTTAAAGGGAAGAAAAAGGCACAAGTGTACTCACGGCTGGATGTTGACAAAACTGGTCATAAGTATGCGAAAATTGGCGTACCACCTCATGAAGAAGGAGATGTTGAAACATGGAGGATTATGCAATGGCAAGGGTCCAGCTTGGAAAAGTTACAAATGAAAGTGCAAAAGCAGATGCACGGGTGACTTTGGATATCTGGCTGGAAGACTAGACAAAATGGAGCAAGCTCGTAATATGTATAAACAGAGGGCAAAACATTATGCCACTATTGTGAGGAGACTTGCAGGATCTACAATTAATGTACAACCATTAGCAATGGTAAGTGTTGAGGACCCAGCTGTCAAGAAAGCTGAGAAGTTTACTTCCAAAGGCAGGGTGTTGTATGATTTCATCAGAAAGATCATAGAACATGGTTCTCAGATTATAATTGTTGTGGATGAGAAAGCTACTCTAAAAGCCAAGCTCACAATAGAGCTTGATAAGGAGGAAAGTGCACTTTCCCAAGAGTGAAAAGAAATGGAAAAATGCCTGTTGTGGTGGTCACAAATGAAATAGGCAAAGCTCAGTAAATTGGTGGAAGCTGGGGTGATTCCCGACAAAGGAAAATACATAGAGGTAAGAGAATATTTGAAGCACCGTATTCATGTGTTTGATTCTCTTATAGAAGATCTCCACCAAGTACGAGAAGATGTCGAAGGGCATCCTGTGATTCTTGAAAGGGGAATCAAGGAGTTACCAAGGCAGCTTCTTGAGGGGAATCGTATCTTCCTGCTGGCCACAGAACTATCCCAAATCTTCAAACAAGCCATCATGAAGTTGATTGACAATACAAAATTTTCAGAAACCTCTCTAGATGTCATTTGTGATACAAGTCTTACACTGGATAACCTTAAAATGCATCTTGATAGGTGCAAGAAGGTTCACTCATCTGCCATGAGATCGATCATGAGGATTCACACCATTGTGGATTACACCGTTGGTCTGGATGAGAAGTTCACGCAAGAAACCAGGATGAGGTATGAAGACTTTCGTGCCCAAGAAAGGAACCATGAAGATTCCTGATTTCCTAGTGTTCAACTTTTTGATGCTTTCCTCTATGCATCTTGTAAATAGTTTTTGACATCTTAAATGTCATTTCTCAAAATGTAATTGCACCAAAATCTGAGATGTAATTTCTTGAAGACAAATTACACTTTGACTTTGGTCAAAGTTAGGTGAGATTTTCTTTAATTAGCTTACCTAACTTTCCTAATTTTACTCCTTTGATTTCCTAGATTTTCTCATCCCTCTCCTCTATAAATATGAGGGATTTCTATTGTATTTTTTATCTTTTATCTCTAGAACCGAAGTGTTGCTCTTTTTGTAACAAATTGTGAAACTTTGTGTTCATGCTTTGTGAATTTGAATCTTATCAATAAAGAAGGAAGTTGAATACCAAACTTTGTGTTGGATCAATCATCTTTTGAAGTTGGTTAAGATTGGTGGTGATCATTGTGTGAGATCTAAGAGCTTCAAGTAATTTATGTAAATTTTTTGTTGCATTTCTTATTTGGATTTGAGTTTATTGTTTGGATACTTTGGTTGGATGATCTACAAGACTTTGCGCTTGTAATCATTCATGTTGTTCGAGGAATTGCTGCATCTAAGAAGACTATGTGCTTATAATGCGACAAATAACACATCTTTCACAAATCCATCATTGAAAAAGCTACGGAACAACTTTGTGCCTTCATGAGCTTTCCCTTTTCTTTTACTTGTTTATTGTTAATCACTTCTAGTACCTCTACGCTTTGCTTTGACAAGATAGAGGTATTGGCATAATTGCTTGTTGATCGTTTAGAGTTATCATGAATTAAGAACTTCCAACAACGAAGCATTGTAAACATCTTCTCTGAAAAAATAGAGAAGGATGAATGCGACACACACCCCCCATTTTGTAAGTATAATGTGTATTGTGTAAATAATTTAATAAGTTTTATCATTGCTTCCATAAGTAGTAAGAAGGGCGCCTCCCCTTTCTGAGAGGAGAGATTTACATCTCACATAGCTGTGGTTGAAATCCTAGTTGTGTAATCTGTTGAAAAGTTGATTACATAATTTTCACCCAACAAAGATATGTTGACCCTATGTAGGAATTGTATGGCCGTGAGTTTGGATAAGTGATCGGCATTGTCATGTTTTCAAGTTTGAATTTTCAAGACCTCTAGGATAAATGTTTGAATGATGAAGGAATGTGTCAATCCTAGAAGGTACTAGATGTAAATGTAGTTGTTCTTTTTGTTTCAAATGATAACCTTTTGATAGATTTCCAAGATCAATGATGAATGTTTGATGTGAATGGGTGAAACTTTTGATTTTAACCACACTTCGAACTCGATTGATCACTTGTATTTTGATGTTTTTATGATGATTATGAATTTACCACTTTGGGAGTAGACTTGTGACTCCAAAGTGAGTCTTTCCAAGAGGATTTTGCTACCTCAACCTAAACACCTTGGAAAAAAATCATTTCCAAGTAGAGAGCTAAATTAGTTGATAGGATGAAAGATTCAAGCCTAAGTGATTTATGTCAAGTTTGTTTGCTTTGAGATGAAATATTTTGATGATGGTTTTATGGATGATGATTGAAGGTAATTTTAATCCAAATGACAACCTAAGATCATTTGTGAAAATTTTCTAAGTGACTTTAATAAAGAACCCTATTTGATGTTTGAATGTTTGATGGATAACAATGATTTGGTCCATTGATAACCCAATAAATGTTTTGATAAAAACAATATTGAACATGAATTTCTCTATTTGTTTGAAGAAAGTAGCACAAGTAGTTTTGAATGTTTCTTTTAGGTTCATTTTTTGAAATTTGATTTAATGTTTTATTCTTTTTACCACACAAAGCTCTTGATTATGTATTTTATAGCACTAAGATATCTACAAAATCATATTGTTTTCCATAAAAGCTTAACATTGTGAAAAGACAAAAATGCTAATTTGTAGTTACCTAGGTTTACTTTGAACCAATGCACAAAGATGTAGACAATGCACACAAAGATATTTTTTGATATAAACATAAATGCTTAGATGCATACAAAGTTACAATGTCTTTCAAGTGCATAACAATGTGTTTAAAGGGTTTAAAATCTTATCATAACCATGTTTAATTTTTGTTTGAGTGTGTTTTGATGATTTTGAAAGAAATGTGTTAAACTGACTCAATTGGTAATAGGAGATATTTTGTAATATTTCTTGCACAAAGATCACAAGCAATAGATCAATAAAACAAGACAAGTACAACATAATTATTTATGTAAGTTTATCTTCTTAAGCCAGGCCCACACGATAAAATACTACTCATAGAATGAATAATTAGAGTATGCAAGTGTATACGATACACGATACACCTCTTACCTTGGAAGGAAATTTTCCTTGCAAGGTGTTTGTCATCTCAACTATGTTTAGTACATGGTGATTAACTTCATGGAACGATGCTATTCCATTACACCTCCTTAAGAATTTTTTTGATGGTCTTAGGCCTCTAAAATAAATAGTTTTTAGTGGGTGGAACTTGGTGAACACCACCAACCTCTTGTACATCGCATCAGGAAACCCACACAAGTCTGAAGCACTACATGCACGGATTGACCTACAACTTTTTCTCTCATTCAATTTATATAGCGCGCCCAAAGATGTCGCTTGAGGTCAAACCCTTGAGTTCTCTGTTGCATGGATGTATCTCAAGGCAAGCCTCCTACTTAAAAGAAAAAATGAGTTACTATTTCTCTTTAGCCAAGATCACACTAGGTGTGAGGGGAGAGGATATGTAGCAACAACCTTATAGGGTTACAAATGGATTGCAAATTGAAGATGTTTCTCTTCACCCAAGATCGCACTAGGTGCAAGGGGAGAGGATACGAATCAACAATCTACCACACACATAAGACAAAACACACATTCTTGTTCTTTTTAGGTGCACCAAAACAAGCAAGCAACCAAAAGAAAACTAATATAAAGAACACCCAAACCTAGGAACCCAAAACACAAAGAAACACACAAAAGAAAAGAGGGGGTCCTTGTTTTTAATGGGGCATGTTATGCGAGGAACAACACCATAAAATTATAAATTTAGGCACTCTCTCATCTAAATCACTCCATTATCACTTATGCTAAGTACATGTTATCAAAACAAGCAACTTCAAGCAAGAAGCATTCACATTCCAACTATTCAAGGAGAAAATCAAATCATAATGGAGGTTATGGTAAAATTTACTTTATTTATTTGATGTTATGCTTTATTTATAAGCTCTATCTAGAGGTTTTGCTTGATTTGAACTAGGAATTTTGTATGCTTGTTTGTTTCTATTTTGCATTTCAAATATTTGGCATTACACTAGTGACAAGAATTAGGATTTTAGCTATAGGAATTGTTTATAAAAATTATATTTTATTAATAGGAACTGTTTATAAAATCGCATTCTAGTTACAAGAATTGTTTATAAAAACTACATTCTTGCTACATGAACTACTATTTGAATAACTGAGATTAATTTGTGACTAATCCAAATCAAAACATGTATTATTCTAAATTCATAATCAAAACTCAAAAGAACGAGACTCTCATTGTCATGCCCACTTTTTAACATGTGAACATGAACAAAAAATGATAATTTTTGTAATCACTAATACAACACTAATATGTGTACTTGTTGATGTTACAATACATCATTATCTCAAGCACATTTCCTAAAGGTGAACGAAAAAATTGAGAGTGGGTGTAGTGGAATTCATCTCACACACCCTACGATGATGGGTAACTTAATTAAAGTTGTGTGTCTTTGCATAAGACACCTCAAGGGAGGACCACACAAGGTCATTTCCCTTAGGATCACTTATGTGGAAACAAAGTAGTCATTCCATTCAAGCATAACCAAGGTCTATAGCCACTAACCAATGTTAGTTTTCCATAAAATTAATTAGATTAGTGTTAGATTAATTTAACTATCCTTTAATGCTCAATAAAACTAAAATGATAACTAAAAGATATCATCTATTATAATCATATTGGTAACATTCAACTAGAGATAAAATAATATTTGACTAAAATAATTACTTGGACATTTGTCATAACTTGAAAGGAAGAAGAATGTTGAATTTTAAATTATCAACATGTTTAGTAAAAATTATGCATTTGGATTATGTAAACATGTCATCTTTATACTTTTGGAGCTATAACTGGAGGTTTTCTTACTTGTTCTTTCCTACCGGTATGCTCCCCAAAACCAGTTTTTGTATTATCTTATTTAAATATTTAATATATTATAGTGGCTTGCCACTTTCGCCAAAAAAAAAAACTTGAAAGGATAAATTAAAAATATATATATTAATTCATAAAGAAATTTGTACCATTTGACTAGTTAAGCTATATTTATAAAATTTTAACTAAAAACACTGACATTTAGAATAATTATAACAACAATATATTTAATGATTTTGTTTGAATATTTTGATTGAATCTCATCAATTAACTAATTTACAAAGATCATAATTAAATAAAATTGACCAAGAAATATTTAACTATATTCACTAATTAGACCCGATGTTTAAATTGATATGACAATTTACAAACTAAAATGGACCAAATAAATTGCTATTAATTAACCTTAAGTATGATATTTCAAAAAATAAATTAATATAAGGAGTGTCTTTTAATTTATAAAGACCTAATAATGAACATTAAATATTTTTAATATTTAAGTGACTTTCAAGTCATAACTTAAGAGTGGGGTCCTAGTCTCATGGACCCTACCAAAGAATTACTTTGTCATTAAGTTATAAAATTTTGATATTTAAATCTTGATAAGTTTACTAATACTAAAAAATAGAGCATTAAATCACATCCATTGGATGAAGTTGAATTTCCACCCTTAAATCTAGGGTCTTAAGAGAAACCCTACTCCCAAAAGTAATGAAATAAAATAATTATTTAATTCTTCTTTATCTTCATTTTATTTGTTTTATTTTGCAAGTTGAAGGAAGAAACATAGAAAAAAAAAGTGTTAGATTTGAGAAAATTTCTTCTATTTTCTTTTGATGTATATTCATGGATGAATATTAATGTTTGTTGAATTTTATTATCAATCTAAATAGAGTCATTTTTATCATGAAAAAGTAGGGCAATTTTTTTGGTTGATTAAACAATCCTAGGTGTATATATACCCTTGGTAAAATTATGTATATAAAAAAAATCTTTACATACAAAGAGATAATTTATTTACTTTATCTTTTTTACATTTTGGTAACACATTCATAGAAATATTATAACAATATTTAACAATATAAAATTTTGAATACTACAGATTAAAAAATATTTTATCTCAAACCAAAGCCATGAGATCTTCATAGGTCGTGACTAAGATCATTCAACAAAGTTTGATCTTTGTTTAATTTGTAGCTAAAGTGGAGAGTCATCTACAAATACATATATATGTGTGTGTGTATGTGTGTGTGTGTGTTATAATTATGTTTTGAATGAGTGTGTGAATGAATAATAGTATTGTAGTGTAGAAAATTGTACACCTTTACAATTTCACACTATGTTTGCATCCCCTTAATTAATTGGACTTAATTAAGCTTCTAATTACCTAAATTATGTATTTGAAAGCCTTATTATTCTTGTTTTTTGAAAGGGAAACCCACATTAAACAATTTCCAACATTAATTTAAACACCTTGGAAATTGTGTGTCCTCAATTTAAGTCATAAGACCCATTCGCCCAAGGGCGAATGGATCCCCTTTAAGTGTCAGGGCCCAATTTTTAATATGTTTTTGGTGACATTTTAATGATTCAAATTCAAGTTTTAAATGTTGACTTGTGGAATCTAATTTTCAAGAAATTAGATAAACACCTATAAATACATAGTTATTTTATCAATTCAAATCTAATAATCTAGAGGCAACTTTCACAAGAGAAAATATTATTGTCAAGAGCTTTGGAGAGCAGATTTATCAGTCGTCTACAATAGCAAGCAAGATCATACCATCATGTCAAATTCTATGCATATTCATGTCATCTTTTGGAGCTAACATTGTGATGTAGGTTTCAAGAATTCAAGCATCAAATAAAGCAATCAATCAAGCCAATTCATGTAATATCCAGACCTTAGAGAGATGCGTTAGACTTCAGTCCTCTAATGGAAACCATTAAGGGTTTGGTGAGTTGTAACATAACTTTTTTCATTCATCAATTCCTTCCATTTATCATCATTTGATTATCAAGTTTTAATTTCCAACATGGCGTTTAACTAAGGCAAACCCCCATTCACCCAAAAACAAGCATTTTTCCTCTCTCTTTATATGTTTAGATTTATAGGTGAAGAAGGAATGAAGATTGATCAAAAGATCAATTTTGCAAAGTTGTCAAAGTTGTCATTGTTGTCAAGCCACAAAAACTCACCTATAGATTTTATTTCCGGCTTTCCGACAGTAAAACCTAGGGAAATCAAAAACTTATATCTGGGATATGAAGATTGCAAAATCAGATTTTGGACCCCTACACTAATACCCATTCACCCTAGGGTGAACCAGTCCTGCTACAGAGCTCAAAACCCAATTTTAGGCCAGGTGCACACAATTTTTCCCTTCTCAAATTTGCCTACAAATTATTGTTTCCACTTCTATTATCATAATATTCTGCATTTCAAGTGTTAGGTCATGCAATTTAGTTTGTTAATGCATTTGAAAATATCTCCCAATAGTGCCAATCAATCATTTTTTCATAAGAAAACAACAAACCTTCCTAATAGGGTTGACCCACCTCAACGTTGAAAGTCAATCCTATCCTTGGGAGATCTCTTTTTCTAATGAAACTAGGGAATGTATGTGTGTTTAAACCTTTAGATCATTCCATATTGATGAACACAACATTTCACACATGTCTATATTTTTATTTGTTTCATTTTGGTGAACCTGATGTGATACAACATAAATTTTGATTTGGAAGTCTCTAAAACCCTAGATCTAGGATTTGTATTAGTTAGTCTTGCATTTATTTTGGGGTTTCAAAATTGCATTTTGCATCATTCAAAATTGCATTTTTGCATCATTTAAATTCATAAAAATAAAAAAAGATAGCATAAATCTTACATATTAGTTGTATCAAGGGTGTCTTCTAGTCATTTAGATTAGAAATTTAGTCAAAATTACATCCAAAATTTTGTTATTTTGTTCACTCTTTGTCATAATTTGTATTTGCATCTAATCAGTAAATTCTAGAAAAATTGTCACAGAAAATAAATTTTACAACCTAAACTTAGATTTTAATTTTTGAAACCTCTATGTAATGACTCATTCGCCTATGGGATAATTTGTCCCTGCACAGGTGTCTTGAAAAACTTCTGCATGCATTACTATCTCTATTTTGACTTCATGTTTCTACTATTAAAACTGTACTTTGAAATTCTAAGATGTTATTGCATGTGCAAGAAAAGTCTCATTTTGCTTGATTTTTTGCAAATTTGGGAAAAAAATTATTGCATATGTAGGACAATTGTTTACATTTCTGAAACATTGCATATTTTGGATAGATTACTTCTCATTTTTGCATAAATAGAAGGGAGATCCCACAATATTGGTTTACAATTCCCTTGAGAAAGGAAAATTGCAAAAACGCTCCCTTGAAAAAAAAAAATGGTTTTTAGGGGTTCGCACGAACTGGGGGCTCGTATGGACCCTCAATGGGTTCACTTGAACCCCCCTTCGAGCGAACCCTATTAAATTTTGGGACCCACCTTTTGGCGCAGTTTTTAAATGGAAAATAAAGGGAAACTTTAAAAAAGGGGGGGTTCAAGCGAACCCCCATTTTTCCCCCTTCTCCTTCTTTTGCACCAAATTTCTACAAAAAATTGTCTTTCGAAGCTCAGGTTGAGGATGAAAATGGAGGATACCCAACTGGATGATGGTAGTCCTCGAAATGAGCTATCCATCGAATATAATTTTAATATGTTTTGGTTTTATTATGTATTTTATTTTTTAGTTTGATTAAACATAGGTTTTTCATTGAAAATCAAGCTCTTTGTTTTGCACATGTGGAAAAATAGCAAATTATCAACAAAAAAATCAAAAAATATCAATGCACTAGATATTGATGTCCTTGATCCAACGAAAAAAATTGAATTTTGATACATACAAAAAAGTTATGCTTTAGCCAGTGAATCATGTCTAAATTGTAACTGGTTTGACTTTGAAACTTAATTAAGAAAAAAATATTCAATGAAATGTTGTGAAACCAATTCCATGCACTATATATCGTAGTTAAAAATCTAAATTTGAAAAAATTATAATTTTATTCCTCATAAAAAAAATGTTATGTATTAGCCAGTGACGTAACTCTTTAAAAATGGTGTTTACTATTAAAAACTAGTTTTCAAAGGAGATGGAAAAAGAAGTGCAATCTGATTCCAAAAAATTTGAAAAAAATATATTTAGAATCTATAGATAAAATGTCACAAATCACTAGTTTGCATCATCTTCAAATTCCTCACGGTTTAGCCGCTATAGGTGCCTAAAAGTGAAGATTTAGTTAAAAAAAATTAGTTCAATGTCTGGTTTGGCCAAAAATTGTAAACCAGTATTGTGGGATCACCCAAAAGTATGTTTCCTTTTTGAAGATGTGGGTTTGATATGATAAATAATGGCTTTTATAGGTACAATCTACCTAGTTATGAGCACAATTTAGGGAAACAAAATAAGGTCATTCACAAGCATGTTAGTCATCTTCCAAGTGTTTTTCCTACTTATGAGAATATCTTAATGCAAGAGAACCAAATCATTAACACATTTCTTAATATCACCTTGCCTATCCTTCACTCAACCCCTAATATCTCTCATTTATGAGGATGATTTGATACAATAGGATACAATCATAGATAATCATGAGAATCATAGTTGTTCTTCTCCTGTTACCTCTCCTAATTGTGACGAAGGTATCTTGGTGTTAGAATATCCAATTATCGAACATATGAGAATCTTATTTGTCCCTCTCCCCCTACTTCTCCCACTTGGGAAGATATTATGGCACAAGAGGATGAAATCATTGACACATTTCTTAACATCACCTTGCCTGGTCTCCATTCATTTCCCAACATCTCTCCCACTTGTGATAATGCTTTAGTGCAAGAGAGTATAATCATGGATAATTATGAAACCCATAGTTGTTCTTCTCTCGATACCTCTCCTACTTGTGACATAGGTATCTTGTTGAAAGGTGATATAATCATTGAGAATCATGAGAATCTTATTTGTCCCTCTCCCAATTCTTCTCCCATTTGGGAAGATATTGTGCCAAATGAATATGATATCATAGATACTTTTCTTTCAAAATATAGTATAGATGAAGAGGCTAATTCAACCTTTGATCCCCCCTCATTAGAAAATCATCAACAAGAAGTCACATCCATTGAGGTTATAAATGCACAAGTATCCATTAGATCTCCCTTAATTATAGGACCTCCAAAAACTCCTCTTGGACCTCCTAAGAGTCCTCTAATCATTGGGCCTCCTAAGATCTCTCTTGAACCTCCTAAGAGTCCTTTAGTTATTGGACCTCCTAAGCTAGTTCTCCTCATAGGACCTTCCAAACCTCCAGGACATATCTTAAATTTTGCAAGGCAACTTGCTAGTAACAATGTTTCATAGCAACCACAAGTTATAATACCATTTCTCATACATATAATACAAGGAACAATAGGCAACCACAAACCATTCCTACTTCATTACCACTCCCTCAACCCATTTTACCTAGTGCTCCTTGTTTGCCTTTACATAGTGGAAAGGAGTATGATCTTGTGGAACAACTTCATAATACTCTTGCTAAGATCTCCCTTTAGGATTTGATTCGAGCATCCCATCTTTACCATGGCATGCTCCAAAATTCTTTACAACAATTTGTTATCCCTCCTAGTGCACAACCAAATGATGTAGCATCCCTAATTCAAGGTATGAACTCAGTCAACTTAGACATTGTCTTTCATCAAAGTGAATTACCCCCTTTAGAGATACAAAAACAAAATGATACCTTGATGATACAAACTATATTAATAAGTGTGGCATTAGGCATACTCTCATTGATAATGGTTCAAAACTCAATATTTTTAATGTAAACCTTCTAGATAAGAATGGAGTGGACAAGAGTAAAATTCAATCGAATTCTTTATCTATCAATGGATTTGACAATGTGAGAAAACAACCACTTGGTGTGATAACATTACCTATTAAAGTTGGCAGGGTTACATTGAAAACTACTATTTATGTCATTCCTCAAGAGCTCTCATATAATATTCTCTTGGGTAGACCTTGGATTCATACAGTGAATGGAGTCCCTTCAACATTTCACCATTTAATGAAGTACACTTATCAAAACAAGGTCTACACAATCAAAGTTGATCTTCAATCTAAAACTTGTTTAAAAACTAAAAAATACATGAAAATCCCTTTGAGAACATCAATACCAACTTCAAAAGTTGAACCGGTACAACAACAAGAAGAGAAGTGTTTGTCATCAATCGTGAAACTATTGGACAATGATCAGGGTTCATTGGATTTTACACCTACATTCATGGGAGAATACAAGATTATTTGTCTAAAACGATGTGGTAGAAATCAACGTGTGAGTTGAATGACATGATTAGTTATGTGGATTATGACATTCACCATTTTGACTCGAAGATGCTCTTAGCTCAACATTTATCTCCTTAAAAAGATATGTTTGATAATGGAGCTTGACCAATCAATTTATTTTTCAATTAGGGGAAAAATCTATGGTTAATGTAAATGAAATCAATGAGCTATAACCATTTTGTAAAAATACGTTGAGCTTAAAAAAAAAAAAATAGCAAATTAGAATAACTCAAAAATATTTCGAGAAAACTTGATCCAATTCTATAAGGATCAAACATTCCTATTGCTCAATGTGGAAAATAGTGAAATGTATGTTGTTATCATTTCATAAGGACGGGAACCACTAGAGTACAACTCGGACCTAATGATACAAACCAGGAAAAGAGAAAGAAGATACCATAATATCAACACAATTTGATTCATCAAAACTATGTGAGTCCACAACTTTTAGCAAAGAAGGGGAAAACAACAACTATACATCTACATATGATGAAAGTGGTCATGAAAAAACATCTTCTCCAAAAGAAATGAAAAATATCTATGGAAGAGGTTATGAGCTTTTAAAACAACTTGGCTATAATGGAAAAGGATGTGGGATAAGAGAACAAGTTATTCATGTCCCTATAGAGCCTACCCTGCAAGAACAAACAAGAGGTCTTGGTTATTGTCCTTTGAAAGAAATAGAAGCATCAAAGAAACCTTTGCTCAATATCAATTTCATCACACAAAACACTCCTAGGACAATTATTGCTTCATCTTTAAACACATGTCTTGGTGATGATTAGGATTCATTAGATTTTACACCCTCCTTTAAGGGAGAGTATAAAATCTCACAATCTAAACCTAGAGAGTCTTGTGTATGTATGACACCTTATAGTAAGCAAGAAGTATCTTTGTCACAAAAGAAAATAATATCTTCTACTATTGATCAAGAGAATACCTTGTCGAGGCTTCTCCAAGCTCACTTGATATCTCTTCCTCTAAGAACACGAAAGAAATTTTATAACAAAAGTTCATTTTATGCATATATCATCGAGTGCATGGTCATTCAACTAATGAATGTAAGGCTTTGAGTAATAAAATTCAACATTTTAAGGATTATGGTACTCTTCCTTATGTTGATACACCTACTTCCTCTAATTGATAATTATTTTCATCCTATCATGTGGCTCATCACTATGTGGCATTGGTAACTTTATGTGTCTTGCTCATTGCCATTCATGGTGGTACAATCTTAAGTGCAACCGTATTTATCTTGGCAGCAACATGGTAGTCATTGATGGTTGTCTTTGTCTCTATGCTTGGGGGGGCAAGGATAACTAGTTTTGGGAGACATGCATCCTTTTCAAGGATCCCCTCTTCCTCTCCTTCTACTTAAAATACCAACATAGCAAGTATGTTGACATTTTAAGTGGGGGCATATTGTCCCCTACTCATTGTTTGCATGTTCCCTTCTTAATGATTATAGCATACATCTCCTAGGAAGTGTGACATTTTTATTCATATGTGGCTTTCTTAATCTATGTGATGTGTCTTCTTTATGGTGATATCGTGCTTGATGTTCTACAAGAGTGTGACCTTTCTTGGCATATGGAATTCCTCTTGGTGGTAATTCTTTGATTAGTATTCCCTAAGACATAAATCTTTTTAGTCCTCTCTTGGTGGTGATGTCAAGTGTGATGTTCCCTAAGGTGAGACCTCTAATTTATTAAGCAAAAACCCCTTTGATTATCTTTTTAACCAAAACCCTTCTATATTCCATGAGTGTCTAGCATAATGCAACTTACTAGCCTTGTGAAGCATGCCCATCTTGTGTGGCACCTTATAAAAGTTAAGGGAGTATAAATTTTGGTATGGTTGACGTATGAGAGTCTGTAGAGTGACTTACCCATCTGCCATTTTGGTATGGTTGACGTATGAGAGTCTGTAGAGCATACATGACTTACCCATCTGCCACCTTTTTATGGGTGCACACCTAGTGTATATCAAACTACACTAGACCATTGTGTGTTTCTCATATTGCCTAGGGCTCACCTAGTGTATATTAGACTGCACTAGCCCTTGTGAGCATATTTTTGGACAAACAACTTAGGCTTGATCCATCCCTTCTCTATCCTTCTTCCTCTTTGGATTAATTTTGGCATTGTATGATTGTGTATCTTATGTCGTTGCTGCATGCATGTATCTCTTTGTGCCTTTGTTGGTTTACCATGGGATCTGAGATCCTGGGGGCTTGATCATCCTCCTTGATCCTTGTCATCTCACCTTTATAACAATTGTACAATTAGACCTCTCTTGACTTATTTGTCTAATTTAGTGTGAGTTTGAGTGTGGGCTCATGTACTCTCACTAAAGTGGGGGCTAAATGTAGTGTAGAAAATTGCACACCTTTACAATTTCACACCATGTTTTCATCCCCTTAATTAATTGGACTTCGTTAAGCTTCTAATTACCTAAATTATACATTCCAAAGCCTTATTATTCTTGTTTCGCAAAAGGGAAACCTACATTAAACAATTGCCAACATTAATTTAAACACCTTGGAAATTGTGTGCCCTGGATGTAGGTCCTAGGACCCATTCGCCCAAGGGTGAATGGGCCCCCTTTAAGTGCCCAGACCCAATTTTTAATATGTTTTTGGCGGCATTTTAATGGTTCAAATTCAAGTTTCAAATGTCAGCTTGTGGAATCTATTTTTTGGCAAATTAGATAACACCTATAAATATAGTTATTTTATCAATTCAAATCTAACAAGCTAGAGGCAACTTTCACAAGAGAAAATATTATTGTCAAGAGCATTAGAGAGAAAATTTATCAATAAATTACAAAAAAAAGCAAGATCATATCATCATGTCAAAGTCTATACATATTCATGTCATGTTTTGGAGCTAACATTATGATGTAGGTTTCAAGCATTCAAGAAAGTATTCAAGCATCAAATCAAGCAATCATTCAATCCAATTCATGCAAGATACAAACCTTAGAGAGTTGTAACATAATTTTGTTCATTCATCAATTCCTTCCATTTATCGTCATTTCATTATCAAGGTTTAATTACCAACATGGGGTTTGACTAATGCAAACCCCTATTTTCCCAAAAATAAACATTTTTCCTCTCTTTGTATGTGCAAATTTATAGGTGAAGGACTGAAGATTGATCAAAAGAACAATTTTGAAAAGTTTTCAAAGTTGTCATCATTATTTTCAAGCCACGTAAACTCACCTATAGATTTTATTTTCGGCTTTCCAACAGTCAAACCTAGGGAAATTAGAAGCTTAGATCTAGGATCTGAGGACTGCAAAATTAGATTTTGGACCCCTGCACGAGGACCCATTTTCCCTAGGGTGAACAAGTCCTACTACAGAGCTCAAAACCCAATTTTTAGGCTAGGTGCACACCATTCTACCCTTCTCATATTTGCCTACAAATTATTGTTTTCATTTTTGTTATCATAATATTTTGCATTTCAAGTGTCAGGTCATGCAATTTAGTTTGTTAATGCATTTAAAATTATCTCCCAAAAGTGCCAATTAGTCATTTTTATCATAAGAAAACATCAAACCTTCCTAATAGGGTTGACTTGAACCTCAAGGTTGAAATTCAATCCTATCCTTGGGAGATATCTTTTTATAATGAAACTAAGGAAAGTGTAAGTGTGTTTAAACCTTTAGATCATTCCATATTGATGAACATCACATTTCACACATGCCTACATTTTTCTTTGTTTCAAGTATATGTGTGTGAAAATATGATGTGTGTTGCTCTTACTTTTAATTTAAATATTGAGACATGTTGGAATAGATTGTCATGGGAGAGAGAGATGGTATATTTTCTCATTTCTCCCTTTTATTGAATCTTGGAGGGGATTCAAACATTGTGAATCCCCTTGGTTTTATGAGAGTATATGTTAATGGATTGTGTGAGAAAAATTTTATAAATCTATGTTTCATTTTGTTTGGTGTGAAGTGTAACTTGAGGTTTAATAATGGCCTCCTAGCTCGAGGGTGGGTTATAAGTGTTCAAATTATGAAAACACACACAAAGCGGGATCAAACAACAAAGAAGAACACCTCCCACACATGAGAGCTATAAACGATGATTTATTAATTCTTCAAATAGAAAAACTTATAGAATTGAATAATATAAAGAAGGATAATGTTTATAAGAGAAAACCCTAAATGAGAAAGGGATTAGATTGTGTCAAGTGTCACCATCCTATGTGATGAGACATAATGATCTAATAATAGTTCAGTCTAATAAAAGAACAAAACACTCCTACGTTTATCTTAAATGCATAAAGTGAAATTAGCCTAATAATTAATGAAGATTGACTAATTATAAGCCAATGAATGATTACTCTAACACTCCCTTAAGTGTAACTTAGGGAGTAGCTAAAAAAATTTAAAAGTGAATGCATAAAAAATAAATAATACATGAATGGGTCCTGACAATAAGACCCTTGATGAGGTACCCATGTACAAACAATCTAATCTCTCATAACTAGAGAAAAGGAGAAAAACTCATGGGAAAAATTCCTCTCCAAAATAGAGAAAGGTGAATGAAGGACTAAGAAGCCTTAAAAAAAATGTCTCAAAAAGAATGAGAACATGAACATCACTGAAGCACAAAGAAGTTGTAGACAACTGACGAAAGATGACTTTTATAGTGTTGAAATGAAGAACCTCCTCTAAAATAGGTAATGATCAAGATCAAGAAGACAATAATTTGTATGAATTCCCCAACAACACTACATGAATAATGATTAAATAGAAAATAAAGGAAAACATATGATAGTTGAAGATATAAATGACACATGAATTTATATGTGTGACCCCAACAAAACTACTCACCCATGTAAGATGCAAGTAAAAAATACAAGTACCAATAGTTTCAAGAGCACTGATCAAGTGAAAATAGAAGTTTTCCTCCACAAAATAGGAATACAAGAGTGTCCATATGGTAAGTGATCCATCTTACCAAAATTTATGGGTAACCAATTGCTCCATCCGCATAGTACATAGGAACAAAAACTAGATATGTAGCTCACTCCATATGAAACCAAAGAAGCATTAACACCAACAATAAAAACCCCCACATTAATATGAACAAGGGAGAACCATGATAGGTTTACTAAAATTGTGTGTCACTAAGAAGTGTATGAAGGAGAAGAAATATTTGAACATGCACAATAAATTACATGCAACTGAAAAGGGTGTGCAAAACAAGGCACACTCACATGAGGCAAGAATCACTAAGATATGACATCATCGTAGATGGACACTCACTTGACAAAGTTGTGATGAAAAAATAAAGGCATTACACAACCCGCCTCCCCCATGACACTTTATAATATAGTGCATCTACAAAAGAAAAAGTGCTTGAAAAAAATGTTTATAATGGAAAAATGGGACAAAATGCTAAAAATACATGTAGAATAGCTTAAAATAAGTCATCTCATGCAAAAATAAAAAGTTTCCAAGAGCCAAAATGTCCAAGTAAATCACCAGAATGTGAAAACACAAAAAAATGATAAAAATATACTTGCAACAAAATTTGGAAAAATTGCATGGATAGTTGTAAAGAGAATTGAAAGACCTTTTCAATTTGTAAGAATCATGAAAAACAAAGGAATTGGTCAAATTTTATGAGCTTGAGAGTAAAAACAATACATCTAACTTCAATATGTGATAAAATGAACTAGTAGAAAAAATTGATGATGAGACCCACACCACTAGAAAGTACGTGGAATTACCTTTTTGATGATATCTCATTTTCCTAATTTTGGCATTGTATGCCAAAGTTATGGTGAAAAGAAAATAATTGCTCCTTTCAACTAAATGGGGGCTTAAAGGGGGCAAGGAGTCAATTGTACAGAATGACATCATGCTGATGTCAACAAATATTTATAGAATATTCCCTTCATCGACAAATAAAACTAGTCGCTTGAAAAAATTATAATCTTTGAAATATTCGATGAGTTGCTTAGAATATTTTATACTTTGAATGAAATGTGCTTTATGAATGATGAAATATTCGTTGATGCTACTAAAAAAGTGAATATTCAATGAAATATTTAAGATTACGTTGTCATCAATGGAAAGGGTGGTCGATTGGCTAAAGTGCACCATCAAAGGTTTTGATTCACCACTAGCAATATGAACAATGGTGATTTGATCATTATCAAGTGGGTATGGGACTGCAAAGGTAGGTCTTGCAAGTACCATAAAAGTTCCCTTTTATATATTTTTTGAATCCGTCGTATGTATGGCTTATACAAGGGTTGTACAATCCCTATACCTAAAAAATTGCCTCAAAAGATCCCATTAGTGAATATAAGCAAATTTAACGTCAACATTTATTTCTTTGGGCTCCTAAATGCAATTGTGAGCTCTGCTTTGCTCCAACATGCACCAAAAAATGTCCAATTCCAAAACCTAAAAAAATGAAGGTTCTAAATTTGATACTCCTATAACCCTAGTTGAAGAAAACCCTCAAAATTTGAGAAGGGATTTGTTGAATCCACACTCTGATACCATGTTGAAATTATGAAAACATAAACAAAGGAGGATCAAATAGAAAACAAGAACAACTTCCATGCACGAGAGTTGCAAACAATGATTTGTTGTTTCCTCAAAAGGAAAACTTACGGAATTGAATAATACAAAGGAGAATGTTGATAAGAGCAAACCCTAGATGAGAAAGGGATTAGATCATGAAATGTGTCGTCATCTTATGTGATGAGACATAATGATTTAATAATAACTCAATCTAATAAAACACACTTCTAAGTTTAGCTTATGTGCATAAAGTGAAATTAGCCTAATAATTAATTAATTATTAGCTAATGAATGATTACTCTAACAGTAAGAAACCTTATGATTGGGAGGTGAGCACTTCATTAACATTGTGGGATATTTTTGTATTCATGTGTAGGTGGAGTAAACTTGTTGGATGCTCAATATTCTTAGAATATGGCTAACCTCATCTCCTTATTAATAATATATCTTAAAGCAAGTACAAAAAATTCCCTATAAGGTCTTTTATGAAAGGAGTGATTCAAGTTTGTTCATGTTATCAAAGTATTGTAAGGACGATAATACATATATTGATGAAGAAAATATGTATTATTGTCCTAAGGAATGGAGATTTGAAAGAAAATAATGAATATAAAATAATGTGTATATGTTGCATATTTTGTTCTTAGAAACTTAGATCAAGAAATTTTTCTTTTCTTTTTATTAAAACATAGAAGAGCATTTAAATCATTATAAGAAGATAAATTTTAGATCCATGAAATACTTTTATAGTGAAATATACTTATATAAGTGTTCATGTAAATTATTTTTTGAATTTCCTAATTATATTTACTACAAAAATACAAAACCAACAATGACATCTAGATCATTTCAAGAAAATGAAATATTAGACTACGAATTTCCTTTTATTGCAATTAATTAACCAACTAAACATTTGTAGATGACCTCTTTATTACATGCTTTTATTTACTATTTAAATTTAAAAGAGAAGAGAAGATTGCACAATTATTGCAATATGGTTGAAATCTCTCTAATCGCTTATTTGCAAATTTAAACTCACTCTATATTATGTTTTCTTTGTATTAAATATAGAGAGATTGATACAATAAGTTCAGATATAAAGCATCAGAACCAACTTCCAAGAAGCCCTACAAAGGCTAGCAAACCCTACTGCCCCAGCTTACAAAATGAACATACCCCGCACCCTCATGAGCTAACAGAATGTACAATACAAAAAGACAAATCCAAGTATCCACCCAAAAGCTTACAAGTATATCACTGTTCAAAAATTACATATATGCAGTTGTACATAAGCCTCATATGAACTAAATAGATACCAAAAAGATCCAAAAGGAGAAATCATGACACAATCCTAAGAGGTCTGAATTGGGTAGCCTGAATCACCAAGAGACACTAAAGTCTCTACAGCATCCATCTCCTCCCTTGAAAGACCAGGAGCTCTATTATTATGTCCCTCCATAAGCACAATTACCACCTCTCTGTTTTGTTCTTATCATGATTTTTCTTTTGTTCTTCTTTAAGTTCCTTCCTGAAAGCCTACAAAGCCCTTAGAAAAACATCTACCCTAGGGTGGCCTTCCTACCACATATACCCATATCTGGCTTCCAAGAAATTGATGGTAATTTCTTTTTTCTCTAGATATTTCTAGAACTTTTCCTTCGAAAGCTCCACTGTGATGAAAACCTGCATAGCAACATTATAAAAAATGAGTCCCTTATAGGACTCAGTAAGCAATCTCCTCCTTCCTTGGAATCTATCCTCATTCTGAGCTTTCCAAATTGCCCACAAAATTTCAATTGAGAGAATATTCCAGAATAAAGCACCAGTACTACTCATTTTACAATTTTGATTGAAGAGGATATTCTCAGGGAGAGGATCCCCATTTTTCCCCTAGATATTAGGTGAGATGCAAAACATATTCCATATTTCTTCTAGCAAAAATGCAATCAAAAAATATATGAGCTATAGATTCAAGATTTCTACATAAATTGCATATATCTATGTCATCCATTTTACTTTTAAAGGAGAGTTTCTGTAAGATCAAGAGCCATCTAAAACAAGCCTTCTTGGCTTCCAATTGTTTCTGCCAGTTTTTCATAAAAAAAATTTGCCATTGGTCTTTGTTCAAGTTCATTTTCCAAGATTTATTCATGTGATCAGTTAAGTCCACTTGTTCAGTTAACATAGTATAAATTTCTTTAACCTTAGATTTCATAAGTGTGTTATTGGTTTTCCAAAGGAATTCTTTGAATTGAAGTGGATCATTCTTAGTTTCAATTGGAAATTTTAAGTGAATATAGGCCTCTCTTAGCACTGTATAAGTTCTCCAATTACTTTGAGGAATACTATATTCTGAGCTTAAATCATTCCAATCCTTCAACTTCCCTTCTTTCAGAATTTCACTTAAGCACTGAATTCCTTTTTGAGCCTAGCTTTTAGCTAAGTAGCCTTGAATTAGAGCTAGAGGCCTTCCCTTGTGTTTCAAATTCCACGAGATAGATCTGTTAGAAACGATGACCCTATTATCACCCTTGGTGAATTGGCAGTTGGAAAGATTCTTTTTTACCATTTCCCAAGCCTTCCATATGGTTTTAAAAACATTGCATCCTGCAGGTGACATAGGCCATTCACTACTAAGGATATCATTGAAAGGGAGCATCTTCCAAGTTTTAGCATGTTTAGGCACAACATTGGAGATGTTATAAGAACTTTCCAAGGCTCCTCCCCTTCCAAGGCTCCAACCACCCATTTTTCTACTAAAGCTATGCCTTGAATCCTCAGGTCTTTCAACCCAAGACCACCTCTAGACTTTGAAATGGTGCACCATTCCCACTTGACTGAATGTCTCTTCCTTTTCCCTTTGCCATCAGACCAAAGAAACCCCCTTATTCTTTTTTGAATAGCATTAATTTGGTAATAGCAAAAGAACCATACTGAAGCAAAGTAAATACTGTAGGAGGACAGTATCTTTTGACAAACTTGTAACCTACCAGCAAAAGAGAGGTACTATTTATTCCATTTTGTCAACTTTTTCTCAATCCTTTCTTTGATCCAACACCACATTTCCTTTAGATTAGGTTCAACTGCAAATGAGATGCCAAGGTACCTCACCAATTTCTGGGGACCCGCCCACTGAATGCCAAACCTATCAATCCAATCTGGGGGCTTGACCTTCCAGCCCAAGAGACATGACTTTGTAGGGGAAACTTTTGCCCTGAAAGCAAGAAAAAAAGTCTCCAACCTCCCCATTAAATTTGCAAAGTTATCTTCCTCAAGCTGTAAAAGGATAGAAGTATCATCAACAAACTAGAGATTGATGAGCTCATTATTGTCAGGGAGCCCGATACCTCTTACCCTTGGGCCCAAAGACACATCCCTTAAGACATAGTGGAGTGCATCAAAGGAAATAACAAAGAGGGTTGGTTCAAGTGGGAAAACTTGTCTAATTGATCTCCCAAGTAGGATATCCTGAGAGAGAACTCCATTAACCTCCACTTGTGCAGAAGCATCTTGGAAGAGAGTTTTAACCATAGAGAAAAAAGCCTTTGGGAATCCAAATGCCTCTAGTACAAGAAGCACAAAATCCCACTCTATCCTATCATAGGATTTTTCAAAATCCAATAATAGCATTGCTATATCTTGCCTTGAGACCTTAGCCCAATTCATGGCCTCCAGCTAGTTATAAGGTTTTTGAGATGTATCTCCCCTTTATGAACCCAATTTGAGTAGTATTGATGATACTGGGTAAGATGTTAGCCAACCTTTCAACAAGTACCTTGGCCAGAATTTTATAAGAAACATTCAAGAGTGTAATGGGCCTCCAGTTCTTGACAAGGGTTTTATCACCTTCTTTTGGGATCAATTTTATGATTCCTTTGTTAATATTTTTGCCAAGGGTGCCTTTCCCAATGGCTTCTTTATAGACCTGATAAAGATCATCACTTGCCCAGTCTATGAATTTTTTATAGAACTTTGTGGGGAGACCATCAGGTCCTAGAGACTTATCATTTTTTAGGGAAATAATGGCCCTCCTTATGTCCTCTTTAGAGGCCTCTCTATCTAGATCTGCAATTGATTCATCACTAATCCTTTTAGGCATGATCTTCTTAATATAGCCTGAGAATGGTTTTCATCACCCCCTTCAGAAGTGAAAAGATTCAGATAGAAACAAAAAAACTACTCTCTTATCTCCTCTTGCTTTACTAGAATACTACCATTTGCATTAATCTGATCAATTTTCTCTCTAGCATGTTTTTCTTTTAGGTATCTGAAGAAGAACTTTGTCCCTTTGTCCCCATTCTCAAGCCAATTCATTTTGGCTCTAACTTTCATTCCTTGAATCTTGTTAGTTTGGTGTCTCCTAAGCTTATCTCTGGCCAAGGAAATTTTGTTAATTAAGAGATTATCAGCTGGGTTATTTTGGACTTCTGATTCTGATTGTTAGAGGAGATCTTGTAAGAGATCCTCTTTCTTCCTCCTATCCTTGGCCTTCTTCTTCCCTATAGTCTAAAAGAGGATCTTCCAACCTTGAACATTTAGATCCCACCTCTCAATAGGGGATAAGGTCTTATGCAACCACATATTGATTGACCTGAGAGAGGAAATGGCATTTGAACAATCAACATCTTTGAGGAGGCTAGTATTGAGACAAAACCCATTCTTAGAGCCCACACTTGTTGAAACGCCTTTCTTGAACAGAAACCTAGCCTTATAGGATGATGATCAAAGAGAGAGTAAGGGGTGACCTCGACCTTGCAACCATCCCTAATCAAGGTAGCTAAGGAGAAGGCTCTATTGATATAGAATCTATCAAGTCTGCAAAGAACTCTCTTCCCACCTCTTTGGTAGTTACACCAGGTGTACCAAATATCCTTGCAGTCCTTCTTCTGGCCTTCAATGGGGTCTTCAAGATTTAACTTGGATTTTAGTCTTAACCAGTAGAATCTCTCAATCTCTTTCCAATCATGACTAAGTCCTCCCTATTTGTCTTCCCCTTTTTCAATAAAATTAAAGTCTCCCCTTATAATCCAAGGGATGTCCTCCAGATTAAACATCCATTTCCATAGAAGAACTTTGTCTTTATAGTCATTAGGAGCATACACCGAATAGGTGTCGAAGCAATCATCTTTCCACTTCAAGATTTCCCAAACAACCCTATTACAAGGGGAAGTTCTAGAGCTTACCACACATTGAGTCCAATTATTGGCCATAAGAATTACAGCCCCACCCTTACCTTTTTCATGCTTGGTAGCAAACTGAGAAGCATCCTTCCAGATTACCCTCAAGCTAGTATCCAAGGAAAAACCATTGGACTTAACTTCTTGCAAGAGGACAAAATATTTTTCCTTCTTCTGTGAAACAAGTCTCCTTACCATATGCTTCCTATCAAGGGTTTCAATACCCCTTACATTCCAAGAGAGGTAGTTAATTCCCATCATTTTTATCATTAGAAGAAGGGGCCCTGTCACACCTAAAGTTGTCAAAACATTTAGGTAACTTATTTTTTGCCTCTATTCTTTTGGCATTGGGAGGGAGGATCACCCCACTAAGTTTCTTTCTTTTATCTTTCAACAAATGATTAATGTCTCTCTCCTATTGCTTGGCACTTTCCATTCCTTTCTTTTTTTTGTATCTCCTGGTTTTTTTAACAAGCACCTCCAAAGGAACACCTTCCCCATTAGTGGTTTCCCTAGTAGACAAAATCCCTAGGTCATCTGCAAAATCCATACCCGACTAGGAGGCAAACCCTTCCAAACTGAGCACTCCATCAAGGGAGTTGGGTGCTGGAAGCACAAAATTTGAAATGTGAATCTCATCCACCTTCTCATTCCCATTCACAAAGGAGATGGTATTGAAGTCCAACCTTGGCCTCAAATCTAGCTCTTTTCCAACTGACTGGGAAGTTTCCACTTTTTTCCTCTCCCTATCAGAGATTGAATCTTCTAGCCTCACATTATCTTTAAAGGGGTAGTCTCCTTGTTTCTTGGAGATTAATTCTCCTTCATTGTGTTGAGAGCAAACAACAAGTGTTTCCTCAAACCCATATACATTGTTGATTTCTCTAAAATACTTATCATTGAAGGAATAAATCTCTTTTGGAATGTTATTATTATGTTCTTCAGGCCACTTCAAATGTCTAAGTTTTTGTAATGCCAGTTGTTGTGCATTAAGTTTTCCAATATTTGAAGGTTCATTCAGATCATCATGTCGGGAAGAAGGATTACATTCCTTCCTATTGTTGGTGTCTAGCCTCTCGGTGTAATTGAATGCCAGAGAAGTATCCAATTCCCGTGTTAGATAAGTCAAGCTATCTTTAATTTGAATGGCGTCATTTTTATCTACTTTAGGGTTATTGTCTTCATTAGTCTATTTATCTTTTCCAAGGGCAAGGTTGCATTCCTCAAACTTCCCCGATGTATTATCAACCCTCCCCATCTCTGGCAGGGGTTGCTTTTTAGAGTCATTACCATCAAAGGCAGAGGACTTATCAGTCTTATTCTTTATTAGAGGGAAATTTCTCCTAATGTGACCCTCTTGATGACATAGATAAAAGGATTTAAGCCCTCCAAGGATTTCCACTGCACAAGTTACAATTCTAGACTTGAGTTTGATTTCAAGAATCTGCAGGAGATCCATTCTAGGGGTTAAGGAAACCAAAACCCTCGCATTCGAGTGTGGGAGAGGAGACTTGGTCTCTTCAATTCTCAAAACTTTATCATATGGCTCAATCATCAAAGGAACAAATTTCCATAGCCGCGAAGGGACATGTTTAATTACCAACCAACGGGGGCTGGACAAAGCCAACACCTCCTCTTCCAAAGCCTTTGGGTGCCATGCCAGGGCTTGAAATGTTATTTTCCTGACACTCCAAAATTCTTTATTGATTATTTCTTGTTGTGATTTAGAGTTATTGAAGAAAATAACAAATAGACCTTTTTGAACCGTGCGACAATAACAAAAATGAAACCCTAGTTTTTGTTCCCACACATTTGTAAACCATTCATACATATACTTTCTAGCCAAGACCTTATTATGAAACCCTAGTTTTTGTTCCCACACATTTGTAAACCATTCATACATATACTTTCTAGCCAAGACCTTATTAGAATCCACGACCACAAAAAAAACACATTTTGAAAGCTTTAAATCTTCCTTAGAAATTGCCTCATCTAAAGCATCATTTAGAACCAACATAGACTTCAAGAGAGGAGCTGAGCATTGCTTACCTCGCCCCTCATCTCCATCCTCTATCATTGAATCAACCAGTTCGACCACAAATTTAGCGCCCTGGGGAAGCCGAGCACGCTTTCCTACAACAATATCTCAGAAGGATTTGGTCGAATGTGTGGACACACCGCCAGAAGTTGAGTTATTAAGAGGGTTTTTCAGGGGATCCATATCCCCCGCCATCATACCGAGACACCAAAGCCACTTCACACAAGCCAAAATACGACCAGGGCAATCAACGGGAGGATCCCGTCACCCTCACAACACTCTGGATCTTTCACAATAAATCACCCCTAGCCAAAGGCGTACAAGCCTGCACAAAGGAATAATGTTAGAACATGGAGGAGGGTTGAGCCTCCTCCACGGGTGTCCGAGGACACCCACAAACCAGGGTTTCACACACATGGCCAAAAGTTACAGAGCCAAGTCAATCCTTTTTTCTCCTTCCCCCCACCCTTAATGGATTAAATCAACAATCTATATTATGTTAAGTTTTGAGTTATTCATTTAATTTTCAAGTTCCAAAACTAATGAATCAAAATATATAATTATATAATTATATTAAATGAATTGAAAATATAGATGTATTTTTAATATGGGTGCATAGTCAAACATAAATTAAACACAAATTAATCTAATTATTTGTGATAACTATCAAGATAGCCTATATGAAATCAAATTCATGCATAGCCTATGATCTTATCATGCACACTTATAAAAAGTAAATAACAAACTAAATGCATTCATTGGCTTCCTGAGAGTTGGCCCTCCCTTCAATCTGTCGATGAATAAATAGAGTGCTCATGGATTACTTCAATAAAGCTTTATTGATTATCATTTCTTTGAAATAATAACATTATTTATATATGTATTGTGCATAATGTATCTTATATAGCCTATGGTCAAATAACAACCTATCTTAAAATATATGAGAGGTTATTGTCATATGGCATAAAGCTAAAATATAATGATTTAAATAACAAAGAGTTTGGCCTGTAACCAATTTTTTAAAATATATTGTTACAACATCATGCTATTATTAATTAACTATGATGATACTACAAAATTACAAAACTAAAAAAAAACAAATAAAAAATCCTTTCTACCAATATCCTTTGTTGTTTCCTACCATTGTAGAAGGTCTCCATTCACCCTATTTTAATCATATACAACCACATGAATTAGTGCCTCTAAAAATCACCCCCTCAAATATATTTTACTTATAGAAACTAATAGTGGTAAACAAGGAATAAAGCTTAGATTGTGGTAAAGATTGGGCAATATGAGTGGACTAAAAACTATAAAAAACTAAACAATCTTTGAACCCATCATTTTTTCCTTGTTGAAGATATTGAATGTCCCTATGTAATTATAATTAACCACTTACAAAACAAAGTTTATTTTCACGTCTTTTATTGGTTAAGTTCTGCATAGTTGACATAATTGTAGTGCACTAAAAATCCTTGATATCTTTGATTTTTTGCTCATTAATCCTTTATATATATAATGCCCCTTTGCATCTCTATGTTATTTATCTTTGAATAACTGAGCTAATTGATTTTTTAGTTTGTTGATCTCTTTTATCTATTGTTGATTACTTGTTAAGACTTCTTGTAGCTACTCATGCTAAGTTTGAATATAATTCACCAAGTGATTCACTTTTTATTTTAAGGCCCAAAGCTCATATTTTTGTGATTGCAAGATCTTGTTTGTCAATAGACGGAGACTCTTTCTTTGAAATATAGATATCCTCTCTAGGTTGTTCTTTGAAAATATGATTTTCTTCCTTGGATAGTTCCTAAAAAGCAAGGGTTTATGTTTCATGTAGCTCCTCATAAACAAGGTTTTTTGTTTCATGTAACTCCTAAAAAAAAGGGTCTTTGCTACATTAAAAAGGAGCATTACTTAGCAATTCCTGAGGGACTTTATTACCTTATTCTCCCATTAAGGGGGTCTTATAAAGGGTTTAAGTGTCTTTCTCTTCAAAAATAATGGATTCAATTGCTTTTTTAGCTTTTAATTGTTCTCATCATTGTTTTTTTTTCTTCTATATATTTTGCAACTCTTCCAATCTTTCCCCTACATGAGGTAGGTGACTAGGGCTTCCATGTAGGAATCAATAAATTTGTGTCCTTATATAGCTATTGTACTTCCAACAATTTCTAAATCTTATAATTTGGAGGATGATTCAACCACCAACTCTCTTTTTCTTTTTTTCTTGTTGTTGTGAGAAAGACCCACTAAGGTTTCAAGGGTAGTCATTTATATTAATGCCCTAGTTTTATATTTCTCTATCCCATTACTTGCAGTTTCATGAACTTCACCATGAGTTTCCTAGCTTCATGAGCTTCGCCATGAGCCTCTTGATCAAAGGTTGTGCTAGATCTATTAGACCTATCAATATCATATACATTTAAAACAAAAGTAGACCAATATTTATGTGGAGCCACTTCTTTTAGTCCTTCAACAATAAGTAGTTTAATCAACCCATGATGGGCAAGAGAATTATGGTGCCATTTTTGCACTTTAATACACATTTTTTTGAAGAGTTTGGAACAAGAAATGAGGCACATTGACCAAATTTTGATAACATAGGTGGAATAGCAATATGAAGTGATGAGAAAAAATATACACATATCTTCCTTCACACATGATATATTGAATGACGAATTGGGAAAGTACATCTTACGGTATTAGAAGATAAGTGCGTAATGTGCCCTACCCGTAAACCATTTACATAGATTTCCCTCATTTCAAAAATTGTTTCCACAATTTTTTTAAATTGGCAAAGTGGTTAGAAGCTATAGGAAAGAAGGCTTCTCCTATTTGAGGTAACCCAATGGTCGAAGAAATGGTTTGGACTATAATCGAGAAATAAATTCCCCTCGAGGTGACTTGGTTGTTAGTATAACCCATTACAAAATTTATAGAAACTTGGTCATCAAAGCTACATAACTTCTTGAAAAACACATGTCATTTGGATTTATGAAAAATCTTATAAATTTCCTTGTTCTCCTTCAAAGTTGTTGTATCAATAGGCCCCCCTCGATTGTGGGTTTCACCCATAGCTATTGCGATAGCAGGTCATTGTTAAAATGATGACGATGAACATAATAAAATTGGATACAATGGTTGTAATGGTTAAGTCATGAAGTTTCAAGAACAACCACAACAATAGGATAAAAGGAAATGTTGGGAAAATGAGGCAAATCATAAGATTTACCATGCCAAGCTTAGCAAAGTTTCCATGTTGAGCAATGATAAATGCAAGTTCTAAATTTAACATATCTAACAATATGAATCATTTACTTTGAAAAATAATTAACACTAACACATAAGGTTTAATTAACACAATTATAAAAATTATTGAAGTGACACTTCCCCTAGCTAAAAGTATGTGCCATCCACAATATATGCCATAAATATTATTTATATAAAATAAAACATGCTTAATAGTAATTAAAAGAATACAATAAATACATAGATCTATTGAAAGAAACACAAAACAATTATGGAGAACACAAGTGATCAAGGTTGTTTCCAAGTGGAATGTAGGGAACCATCCAAAAGTAGGCAACATGTAGAAAATGAAATCCATGTAGATTTTATTGTAGAACTTAGTAGGTAGCAATGATAGGACTAGTCAAAAGATAAGTTGATTGAAACAAATTGACCCACAACAAGAATAGCTAATAAGCACGCCTCCTGTAGGAACAAAGAAGTGCTAACAACACAAATTGGAATATAAAGAAGATCTTGTAGTAGGAAAACTATATATATATATTAAATTTTTCTAACGACAAAAGATTGATAGATACCTAGTTTTCAATCTTTTGTTGCTTAGAGGGACCAAAAATTTGATTTTCACTTCTAATATTTTTATTTCAATTACAATCTACCAAAAAATAAGATTTCATTTAATTGCAATTGTTTAATAATGTTTGAAGGTTTTCATTGTTTGATTTGATTTGATTTGATTTTTTATTTTTTTATAATTTGGAAAGAATGCATAAAAAACACTTGAAGGGGTGACATGAACTCTATTAAACACATGTAGTTCCTTCTTTAGATCATAAATGAAACTTTCTTTTGTGAGGGGCTGCTTGTATAGCTTCAAATGATGGCCATTAGCAATTGGAGTCCATGGTGTGAAGTTTGTTTGTACCATTGTCATAGAAAACTTCAATCATATAAGGTCCTAGTCATCTAGTGTGAAATTTACCTTTGAAGTCCTAGAATTTGGGCCATACAAAAGAGTTGAATTTGTTGGGTAAAATAACCACTTGCAAATGAAACAATCATGTCAAAGAGCATGTTGTTGTTCAACAAGTTCTGCATGAAATAAAGCCTCTTAAAACATTTCATCTAAAGAATGGAGTTGCTCAATCCCCACTTTTTGAGCATCAACAATATTTAAACCCAATTCTAAAGTAGTACATAAATTCTTGATTTCAAATTTAATAGGTAACACAAGCTTCTTACCATAGATAAGTTCATAAGGTGCAAGACTAGTGGTGGTCCTCCATGTTGTTGATAATCTCATATTGCTTTAGGGAGTTGATCTACCTAATATTTTTTATGAAGTGTTACTATCTTAGTAAGGATGCTCTCAAGTTCCTTATTGGTGACTTTAACTTATCTTACCATAGATTAAGTTCATAAGGTAGCAAGACTAGTGGTGGTCCTCCATGTTGTTATGATAATCTCATATTGCTTTAAGGGAGTTAATCTACCTAATATTTTTTATGAAGTGTTACTATCTTAGTAAGGATGCTCTCAAGTTCCTTATTGGTGACTTTAACTTATCCATTAGCTTTATGGATGGTATGAAGAAGACTTGTGATGCCATATATTGCACTCATGGATTAATGCACAACAATTAAATTAGAGATGAATTATTGTCCTTGATTAGTTACAATTTCCTTTGGTATAACAAATCTTGTGAATATTTAAGTATACATAAAATTGGCTACCTTAGTGTCTCATTCATGCTTCAATGTTACAACTTCAACCCCTTAGTGACATAATATATGAAAACTAAAGTATACTCCTTATTTCTATATGGAGGATTGATAGGTCCAACAAAATATAAACCCCATTTTTCAAAAGGTTCTATAGATAATTGTGGCTAAAGTGACATCTCATCAAAACACATGGGTCAACCCATGCATTAACAAATTCACAATGATGAACATACTTGCAATCTTTATGAAATTCAGGTCAATAATATCTAGAAGTAAGGATCTTATTGATAGTGCTTTGAGATACAAAATATCATCCACATGGTCTTGTATGACATGTGCTTTAAGTATATCAAATACATCATATTCAACTACACATCAAAACATGGCATTATAAATTTTGGTGTGGAATAAAAATCCATTAATCCAAGTATATTGAACATTGAACAATAAATTTCCTTCGATCTCTAAGAGTAATGTGTGGGAAATGTGTAAATAACCAAATAATCAACAATATCAGTGAACCAATGAATTTTGACAAATATTACAAATAGATACTCATTAGGAAAGGTGTCATCAACAAGAATTAGCTCATCATCATTTTGTAACTTAGATAAAAAATCTATAACAACATTCTCATGACCAAGCTTATCAAGTATAATAATGTCAAAATCTTGTAATAATAATAACCATCTAATAACTCTTCTAGTGACAACATATTTATTCATCAAGAAATGAATGACATAATAATTAATATGAAAAGCCCCATTTATGGGTTGCCTAGGGATGATCCTCTTGGTAAAGTAAGGAAAGATGTGAAATGACACCCACCATATGAGAGATGGGTTAAAGTGAATTTTGATGGGGCCTATAGGGAAAACCCAGAGCCATTAAGAGCCGGGTGTATTATGCGGGATCATATAGGGAGAATAATTGTGGAGGAGGAAAAGGCTCTTCCAAACGAAACAAATAGTGAGGCAAAGGTACAAGCACCATGCTCGGGCATTGAATTTTGTAGGAGGTTGGGATATCATAAGCTACACTTAGAAGAGGACTCATTGGAAAATTCAAAGCTTATTAGGTGAATTTGGGAGAATATTAATCTCCTCAAGATGATTTTATGCTATCACATATATTTCATAAAGGGAATGGGGAGGTCGATAGCTTGTCAAAGTGTGTTGTCAAAATGAGTGGAGAGATGCAAGCTCAACATCAGGGGATGATCACGTTTAGATTCCACATGCACGAAGGACCTTAGTTGGGAGTGAACAAAGGTGTTAGAATTAATGGTTTGTCAAGAGATTTAATGTAGGAAGTGGCGACAAAGTAGCTTAAATCAAACGCCAAAGTTAGTTGAACGATGAAAGGAAAGCAATGGAGAGCTTGATATGCCTCTAAAGATAGGTAGATGTCATTCAAGGGCAAGGTTTCAGACTAGCATCTAAAGAATATTTTCAACATAAATAATGTCGAGACCATGGAGGTGGTGATGGGGATTTTGGGGTTTCATTTTCTGCTCGAAAATATAAAGTATAGAGTAAACAGTGATGTGGCCTCAATGTTTTTAGCTTGGTTGTTGTAGGCAAGGGAGGACCATGCGGTGGCCAAGTGGTTGATGCAAAATATGGTGGTGTGTTGGCGGGTTGGGCTTAACCAGCACACTCTAAGCGTTGACTACTTAGGTGGCTGGTGTGGGCCCACTTAAATCCGTCCCTCTTCCGTTCACCGTTTCCCTACGCCGTTAACATTCAATTTGTTGGCGCGCGGTTTTGAACTGTTTCTCCCGCCCAGCACCGGTTCATTGTCAAAGTTCCCGCGCTGCAGAAATTTGGTTGTGTCAGTAAAGTGCAAGCTCTTTGTCGTGGCTTCTGTGTGGGAGCTTCCGACCAGCGTATAGCCATCCATCAAAGCGAAAGGGAAGAGGTATTTTTGTCAGAAATTACAGTTTGAAATGCTCTAGTAATCTTGAAGAATAGCAAGGCACGTGATCTATTTCACAGAACATTCTCTGGAACGTAAAAGATTGCAGGATATATACAAAATGACTTTGTTAATTAGGATTTAAAAGTTTTCATCCAAACGCATCTGGCGAGTGTAAAGCCAAATTCCACGCCCTTCGCTAGCATCCTCACAGCTCAGCGAGAAAGGGAGCTTGAGATCAGCGTATGGCCATTCATCAGATTGAAAGGGAAGAGGAACTTTTGTTAGAAATCACGGTTGGAAATTTTCTGGTAGAAATTTATGCAAAATTCTGAATAATAGACAAAACACATGAAGTGTTTGATGGAACGTTTCAAAAGATACCATCTAGTGAAAGCCATGGCTGCAGAGCATGCATAAAATGGATTTGTTGAATGGGTTTAGAAAATTTTAAACAGATTCATTAGGCTAAAATTCCACAACCTTCGCCCACATCCATCCTGTCTGCGGTTTACAACAGTTTATGGTGTCTACAAAAACATAAAGAAAGACAAGAATAATGTAGGACATCTAATGGGCCATTATAGCCATAAGTGCACGGTGTAGGACTCACGGAGATCCATTGCAATGAAAATTATAAAAAGTATTAGTGATATAATGTGTACCCCTAAAATGGATTTTATAAAAGTGATTGAGAAGAGGAGAAAATAGATATAATCTAAATTTAATATACATGTGATATGTAACATATATTGAATCATATAACAGTTGTAAAATAATGTGTCATAAGATATCATGTATTAAGAGGCATTTAGGTGAGGACAGTAGAACATTAAGAGGCATCTAGAGGCATCTAGGTGTGAGGACAGTAGAACAAATAGTGATATATAATATATTATATGTTATGCAAATTATAAGAATGTAAGATCAAATTATGTTAGTGCAGGATTGTATCATTTCACATTTTATGAAATAGATAAGCATGAAATAAAAATATAATTGTAAGAATCTCACATTTTATAGAAATCATAATATTAATGTCAAATAGATGTCATTGTGAAAAGGCACATGAGTGAGTATTGTAGAAATGGAGTATCATAAAAGTGTGATGATATATTGATGTATATGCTTTTTCAAAGAGGGGAAGGGAGGCGTCATGAAGAAAATGACTCCAAGTTGGGAGAAAGAATGACAAATTCTATAGATGAAGGAGAGATGGAACACACGACTAAACAAGACCCAACACAAAGTATAATCAAAGATAAAATATGTAATTATAGAAGGTGAAATGAAAACAAAAGCACAACAAGTATAGCATAATGATAGGGCAAAAAATCTAAAAAAGATAATAGAGAGATGAGAAAAATGGGAATTGTGAAAATTTAGTAATGTGTGGCACTTTTATAAAGAATATGGAAAACATTGATCAATCCTTTTAACTTGAAATGTTTGGAACTTACATATACATTTTAAATTTTGAAATGATGTAAAATAGTGAAATGTAGCATTTTTATTTTTAATAAAATAAATTAACATCATTATTTAATTACTAAAAATAAGGCTAATATGAAACCTAATTATTTAAAAAAAATAAAAAAAAATCCTCAATTCTCTTCCCTTTTTTGTGAACTTACAATTATAGTGAATTTGTTTTAAAAAGTGATATTGATAACTATTTTTAACAAATGTTTAATTTTAAGTGTGCTTAGTGTGAAATATGTTGCATTTTTTGTTGAGTATTTATCATAAATGAATTTTTCAATTTTTCCAATTTTTCAATACATTTATTAAAAATCTCATTTATGAATTTTATAGATGCTACCATGCCTATTGATAGTGAATAGTTCTAGTTGAAACCCTTCATCACATGTCATAACCTTTTGCTTGCAAGGTTCCAACTAAAACCATTTCAATAAGAATGGTTCTAAATGGAATCCTTCATCATACATTGGTGCCATGTTGTTTCCACATGTTCCATCTAAAATTATTTTAGTTAGATTTTTTTTTGTTAGAACCTTGCATACAAAATTGATTTATTCATAAGTGTGACACAACTTTGTACTTTCATCCATGAGCACAACAAGCATGGTTTAATAAAAAGGACAATGAAATAAATAAAAATGTAAAATAAATTATGCTCAAAATGATGAGGGTGGTTTCAAATTAATTCATAGCTTTGCAATATCCCAACCCGAGTGAACAAAAATGAAACACATAGAAAACAAATAAATATGTGACATGAGACATAAAATAAATTTTTTTATTCATTTGTGTTGATGCGTACCCCTAAAGGTTTCTTTGCGCCATCCACATGTTAGCATAGAACATGAAAAAAATAAGCTCAAAGAAAAGAATAAATTGTGTAAAAATTGTACATCATCGGTAATAAAAAAAAATATGGGTTTTTACCATGGTGGTTTGTTAGGTTTCACAATAAATATATCATTTAAAGCACATGATAAAGTATGGAAAGATGTATAATAAGAACAAAATGAATCAATCCATATCAAATGGTCTATTTTTAAAGTACTTGTAAATATATTTATTAAAAATATATCTTCATTCATGTAAAAGTAAGTGAATTAAAACATGTAAAGATGCATCAACAATACCATTATAGCCATTAAGGATGAATTCCTTACTAAGATAAAAAATTATCACTATGTAGTGTATCTCAAAATATTGATTCATAAAAGACTATAAGTAGAATTTGTATATGAGATGCCATTGAAGTATCATCATAATAGAAAATAGCATCATGTAGAGAAGAAGATGAACTATGCATACTCATATCTCTAGGATTCTCATGATATGCAACATCAAAAGAATATGAATAAGCAAGGAGATATAACTATCATGAGATGTAGGAAAAATATCATCACGAGTAGTCAATGAAGGAATACCATCATATAAAGTATCATCCCTATATGTATCATTTAAGTCAATAGCCATTTAGTTCAACCCTAGTTGCACACCTTATGCTTGATGATTGTCAATTCTAGATAATTGTGAATCTTTGCATGTAACCTTTTTATCCTTTAATTTGACAATTTCATTTTGGTTGTCTTATAGTGTAATATTTATAACGTGTATTTATTTAACTTAGTATAAGAGGTTGATTAGTTTCTCTGTTCTTTATAAATTAATTTTAGAGAAATAGATTTAACCCTTTTTTGAATAGGAGTTAATTTGGAAATAGAGAATAAGATAAAGATATGTGTGATTTTTACTAATTTCTAACCAATTACAATTATGTCTATGTGATATATCTTTAAAGTGGATCTTCTCTTATCTTTAAAGTGGATCTTCTATGATCATGGTCATAACCTAATTGAGATCAATTTGAATATTTATGATTAGGTTTTTGATTAATCGATGTTGAAACAATGGAAAATAGATTGCTTTATGGTTTAGGACATAGAATAATACATTTCACAATCATTTCATTGAAGGGGAAACCCTAGAGATCTCAATCTAAGGTGTATAAAGGAGAAATAGATCTTGCAATAGGGTTGTCCTAGGGTCTGATTACAAACTAAAGAGGGGTTCACCACAAAGCTGGGGCTTGGAAAGACTAATGAAATGCAAGACCTAATGCTCAAATCTAATATGATGCAATACTTCATTAAATGACCTCAAAATGCATGTAAATCATAACAGAGAACCGCAAGATTAGAGATGTGCACCTAGAAGAAGACTAGAATGAGCTCTGAAACATTGAAAATCCTAAAATTAGGGCATACTAGGACTCATACACCACTCTGGGCGTATCATTCCTATACTAGGGTTTATGATATGGAACGGGTTTCTTGTAGTGTAGATTTTGGATCTGCAAAAATTTGGAAATTTTGCCTATAGTGGGACTCATACACCACTTATGGCGTATCAGTCTCGTTCCACTTTTTTCAAGAATTCAAAGTTCATATATGTACTTCAATCTTTGCTCTTTCCTTCCAAACTGATTTCTAGATTTGAACTTGTAAAAATACCTGCAAAACAAAATATAGACTTTATTTTCTTATGGTGGGTTTTCCTTAGTCAAACCCCTAGTTTGGTAATTAAACCTTGATAGAAACAATGAATCTTGAATGCAAATGTGAACATAAACCCTAACCTTAAGTGTGTCTAAGATTAGGAAATCTGAAAATGTAATACAACCCTATTAGATAATGTGTAAGAATGAGATGTATGAATGAAGCTTGAATGTGGTGACTCATTTTGAGAGATATCAAATCACTCTAATAAGCCATGATGATGCATGTACCTTCCTTAGGCTAAAAGTAGAGTGATAATGGAGGATGGAATCACTTAGGAAACAAGTCATTAGGCTTGGCTTGATGGCTAGTTGCATCTCCCTAACCTAGAATCCATTATGATTCACCATAGACAACCTTAATCAACCCTTGACAATGCTAGATCTTGGATGAAAGTGAGCTTGAAGACCTGCAAAAACATAATAATGTTGCTCCAAGACTTCAACTCTGTCGATTATTTGTCTTGAATGCTCTTGTGAAGAATGCTTGAATGCTCTTGAATGCTTGAATCTTGAAATTTCTCTTCTAAAAATGCTTGCTTAGATGAAAAATTACTTTAGAAGCTTGTTTATATAGGCAATACACCTAATTTACCATTATTTAGATCTCAAAAGCCGACATCAACCAAAAATTTGAATTAAAAACTTGAATTTCTCGCTCAAACCCTAAAAAGGCCCCAAATGGGACTCACACGCCACTTGTGGCATATGGGTCCCACCTAGGGGGATTCATACACCCAAGGTGACATATGAGTCCCACCCTAGATTTTTCAGGGTGGGTTGTTAAAATTTTTTATGCTTTTGTGGATTTTGTTGGGTTTTTAGTTGAAATAAGCCTCGAGATTCGAAATAAAGGGTCTTAGGGGCCTAGTAATGATGAATTAAATGGTATTTAATGCAAGGGTACCAAAATAGGTCCAAATTAAGCAAGTGATTGTACTATCTCCAAGAAGGGAGTACAATTTTCATTGCCACATATGTAACAAATGATAATTTAAATGCTTTAAATTTTCTAGGAACTACATCCAGTTGTTGGTTATCGATAAGTGTTTATGCATTAATATAACAAATTTGACAAACCTTAAGTATTGGCAATGCTAACTTTAATTTAGAAAGGTTCTTTGGTAATTGAATTTGGTTATGTTCTAGATGTGTTATATCTAGATTGATGTGGTTTACTCACAAACAATTATTTGTTTAATTTGATAGTATAATGAAATGTTAATTGTAACCTTGGCCTTTATATTACTTACAGGAGAATAAATTAATATTATTATCAATATGGTTTAAATAGGTGGTAAAGGGTAGGAAACAATGGCTAGATTATTTAATGTTGACATATGATATTTGATTCATTTAAGTATGGAATTTATGTTTCTTCATATGTAGTATAAAATCTATTATGTCCCTTTAGCTATATATCATGGATGTGTTGATGTTTGTATTTAGTTTTCAGGTGTATATATTTTCCAATGGGAGAATGGGAGAGCCATTAGGAACCAAAACCTAACCCACTTCACATAGAAAATGACTAATATTTTCCTACATGTTAAACAAGTATAGTTATTTGTCTTGACCATGAGTGGTTAATCTTTGTGTATAATCATTACACTTTTCTAGGTGACAATATTTTGTTTAGCTGCCATTTATGATTTTTAAAACTGTTGGGAATGTATTTGTTTAATTTATTTTACCCAAAAACAACAAACATGGATTTGTGTTTTCACCTAATTTTGGAGTCCAATAAGTTAATTTTTAATATTTTTACATCTTGTTGTACTTCCAAGGTTAGTAAATTGGGTTAGGGTGCTCTTTGGAACATGTGTAAGGCAAGGTGGATTAGTAAAACACTCATCCTACCCTTTGGGATATGTGTTATAAATAGGTATGGGTGGTTTTCTTGGTTAACCCTTTTCTATAATATGTACATGTGAAGTACAGTTTGGTTGAATTGACCATGCTTTGGCATTGGTGAACTCATGTGAATATACATGTACAAGTTCATACTTTGAATTTATATTTTATTAGAGGATGGATGAGAACTAGATAGGGTGCATGTGTCCTCATTGTATTACATGATAAAAGTGACATGGCACTCATGGATGAGCTCTCATTTTTTATTTGGGGGGGCAATTTGTTGTATTATTGAAAATATTTTTTTGGAGCTCTCAAGAGAGAGAATGTGGGGATTGTGGAGATAATTAATTCTCAGTGGATTTATTGGGAATATGAGGGTAATTTTGGGAGTGGAGTTAAAACAATTAAGAATATGTAAGCAAATTTTATGTGGAAGAAGACCTTTTTTGTGTTATTCTTATAAATGAAATTGTGTGGGGATAAAAAATATGATCTTATGTCAAGTGTTGAGTTGGAGTAGCATTTTATTCTTTGAGAGTCTAAGTGTTCATTTTTTATAGTTGTAAGAATTGAGTACAAGAAAGACCTCATACAATTATGTTAATTTGTATGGGGTTAATCCCTTTCTTTTATGTGTATACATTATGTGTGAATTCATGTAAATTCAAATTTGTATATGAGAAAGTGAAGTATTTGGATTGAATTGATTCCCTTAGTGGTTTGCTTAAGGATATATGAGTAAAATTTTGGGATTGGAGTTGAAGGTTTCGAGATAGACACACATATGTAAATAAGTGTGCGTGTGAGTGTGTGTGTGTGTATGTATATATTATATAAATACATACATACACACAAATTTATTCCTATTAACATGACAATGCATACAAATTAATGATGAACTAGGAATTATTTTTATGAACATGTAGGATTTGGGATATTGTACCACATAGGATAGAAAAATAAATTTTTGTATGGCAGTATGATGAACATGAAATGTGTGGTAAGATATGTATGATTTTTTAGATCACTAGAAATAGATGGCATGAAAATCTTATATATGAACACCCTCATATATACATAAATGTAAAAAGTTCATCACTTTCACTATGTCTATGGTTACATTTACTCTTTGTCCTTGGTTTTTCCTCTCTATTTTGGTCTAGTGACCACACCTTTTGTTAGTGGAAAAGGGAAGAAGGGATTTCAAGATTAAGGAGTGGAGGTATCAAGAGACATGGGATGGTAGAGGAAGGAGAGTGTTGATAGAACCAAGATGGTTGAAAATTTCATTTCACTTTTGAAGAGGGATATTTCCAATCTAGGTCTTTATGCTTAAGTGTTGCATATCTAAGATCTCACCAAGGGGTTGCATCCTCCAATGGTAGATCTATTGGGTTTTCACCCCATGGCCTCCTAAATCCATGAGTTTTCATTCTCAAACCTAGACACTGAAACATTAATGGGTGTTCATTATGATTTTAGTTGAGGGTTTTGGTTGTTTTTTTAAGATGCCTTATCCATCCATCTTTGCAACCTTAAGATGCCTAAAGAGGGCATCAAAACCCCCACAATGGCCCCTATCCTTGATCCAATATGTGGTAACTACTTCCTATACTTGTAGGTCATTATTTTCTTTCACATTGAGCCAACCATGACATCCTCATGTGTGGAAACAAATTTTAAAAGTGTAGAAGTGGGTCCCCTATAGCCTACATTTTTCCTTAACAATTATGATAAGGAGTCCCTTTGGGGTCAAAAACCTATCTACCACATCAATGGAAGTTGTTGGATCTCTTATCACTTGTCCTACTAGACATCCATCTGATTTAGTTTTAATGGCACTAGGATAAATGGTAGTGTTAGGTGATAGCCTATGGGAGCCATGTCAACCTTCCATATGTTAATAGTGCTCTCCTTGTGGAAGGTGGTAGGTGGATAAGGATAGTAAAAATTGGTGAGGACATAGAGGTTTGAAGGTTAGTGTTGGTGACAATGTATGGTGGTATGTATAACTCTAAAGTTTCAATAAGAAGTGCAATGGAAGCGAGGAAAGGTTGAAAGAAATGAAAAATAAACAAATAAAAGGACTTGAGAATGGATTCATGCTAAGAAGGATAATTCTATGACTTTGACCATTTACATATACTCATTAGCCTTCCCATGACTTCACACTTAGGATCCATTACAACCTACTATTCCTTACAACCACTGAATTTTTTCATCATTCACAATGTTCTCCTTATGCTCATCTATGATCAATTTGGACCTTCCTCTTTAATTTTTTTTCATCACCTGGCTCTTAAAGAGCTTGTTCTGCTAGACATTAGGAATTTTAGGAATCCCATGGTTCATAAGCTAGTAGAAAAACTACCTCTAACATCGCTATAATAGCCCGTGCTAGATTTTAGGAAAATAATTTTAATAGATTTAAAATATTAAATGACAACCATACAAACCCTAAAATGCATAACAATGGTCACCCACAACCATAACCTCACAAAAACCTAGAAAATGTCAATATTTGCACAATAATGTTATCCAACCTAAATGTAGTTCATGCTTCCTTAATTTCACCCTAAAATAGAAAATCTTAGCTTACTAATTGACTCTAATACACCCCAAAATTTATAGCACACTCATATGATAACAATAAACCCACAATACAATCTTTACATTTGTGTATTTACATGGAAAGCTCAAATTGAAAAATAAGCTTGCAAATGGAAATAAGCAATAAATATGTATTTATTAATAGATCTGAGATACCCTTACAAAATGTTGTTATCATAATAGAGTTTGTTATTGGCAATAATCCCAACCCTAAGTACATGGAAATTTTGATTAAGAAATACCTCTTAGAAGAGGAGAGCTATCTAGTATTGCAATGATTAGCTATTGCCTTAATAGTGGTTAAGGTACAAAAATTACACTCATGACAACTAGAAGTGTCATGTGGATTCATTGTTGTCATTATCAACCACCATGAAAGCTCAATCATGTCCTCTATGTGAGGACACCTTAACTACCAAAAAAGGTTTCATCCTCTTATGCTCGATCTATGGGGTTTTCATGTGATTTTAGATTAGGCTTTTTGGTGGTTTTCTTGAATATGCCTTTTCCATCCATCTTTGCAATCTTAAGATGCCTAGAGGGAGCATCAAAATCCCCATAGCGGCCTCTATCCTAGGTTTGGTATGCGGAATGGTTTCTCATACCAGTAGGTCATTGCTTGCTTTGCATCAAGATGGCTATGGTGTCCTATGCAAAAATAGGCTTGGAAGGTGTGGAAGTAGGTCCCCTACAACTTGCAACTATACTTTGAGATTAGGGTGAGGAGTTCCTTTGGGGTCAAAAATTGATCTATTGCATAAATGGCGATCGTTGGTTCCCTTGTCACTTGCTCCCAATACCCATGCAACGACTGCAATCTGCAATCAAAACAAAAAGTTTTAGGAAACAAAATATTGGATCCAATTCTCTCAGCAATGATGGCGATAAATATTTTGCTCAATTTGGAAAATGTTAGCTTACTGCAAGTGAGTTTTTGTAGGAACCCATCTTTTTCTTGCTGCTAGTGAACCTTAAAAGTGGGATCAAAGCAAATGGAAAATTCAAATGACAATATCATCTGCATAAAAAAGTATATAGAGAAAATGAGCTAATTTTCTAAGGAACAACAAAATCTAACTGTAGATTTACCAAATAAGTTGTAGTACATAGAGAGGCAATGATGATTAGCCTTCTAGCGCCAAAAGAACCATAGATGATGGACACCACTAAACTTGGCATTATAGCAAAGCAACGTGTTATAAGACTACCCAACCATGTTTTAAATTTCAAATTCAGAAATCTCTGTGAAAAAAATTCAAACAAAAAAATTCAAATGTGATTGTTGTTTGCAAATTTGGGTTTTTCTAGGGTTTGTACAAATTCAAGTAGGACTTCGAAAATGTTTTGGGTATTTTACCTACATATATTCCTGTGATAGTTGAGCTCTGCCCATATGCCAACAGTCTAACTATAAAAACCTTTGAGTTCCATTGTTCCAGAACATGCTACACACATGACCAGAGAGACCAGATTTTATAATTAATTTAAAGTGCATATTAAATATTAAATCAATTCATGTTTCATGAAAGTTGTTCTGTTGCAAATTTGAAATCACTAATCATGAAGATTGATTCTATAGTAACACAGTTTACTGTAAAAAGAAAAAGATTGCTCATAATGATAAGGTGTGGAAATACCAAATTCACTAAAAAATGGTTAGTTTGGGAGAAATTCTAATGCAAAATTTGTGCATATCCTGCAATATTTTACGTTCCAGAGAATGTTTTGTGAAACAGATTAGGTGCCTTGCTATTCTTCAAGATTACTAGAGTATTTCAAACTATAATTTCTAACAAAAATACCTCTTCCCTTTTCGCTTTGATGGATGACTATACGCTGGTCTGAAGCTCCCCAACATAAGCCATGGCAAAGACCTTGCACTTTATCGATATCACCAAACATTTGTAGCCTGGGAACTTTGACAATGAACCTGTGATGGGCGAGAGAAAATTTTAAAACCGTGCACCAACAAATTGAACGTTAACGGCATAGGGAAACGGTGAACGGGAGAGGGACGAGGCCCACACCAGCCACCTAAGCGGTCAATGCTTAGAGTGTGTTGGTTAAGCCAGCCCGTGTTGGCGTGTGGGACTACAAAACATTTTAGCGTGGGTGGTACCAAGAATGGGTCTGCTTCCCTCAGTTGGAGTGTGGCCAACACTGACGATGGAATACAACGACCCCTGGATTCCTTTCATGGTATGGATTTTTAGGGAGGACATGGAGGCGAGGTAATAACTAGTGATGGGGATGGTGGAAATGATAAAAGAACTCACATGTTTCTTCTAGCTAGTGGCAGGGTAAGGGGTGATGGTGTTTCTTGCACCACCCACCACGAAGGAGGCATGCAAGGAGGAGAGTGGGGGGATGCTATGAAAGGAAAAGTTTGAAGGTGATCAGCTGTAGTGTGGATGAGGCTAGAATGACAACCATAAACTATTTTTTTTATGGACAATCAATATAGGCATTTTGTTTTGTATCTGTTAAAGGATGTATTTAGGTACATGGCCGCTTAGTGCCATTTTGACTTATCAAGAAATAATTAGTAGTATGAAAAAAACCTTATACCTTGTGATATAATGACAAAACATATTAATTACGTATACAACATCTAAGAAATATTTCTTAGTAATTGCATAATTTACCTTGACATCAGTAATTCTTTTGCTTATCTAATAAATAGAGTAAAAGAGTGTGTCATCCTTTCAGCTTAATATTGCTCCCATTGGAGTATCAAAGGTCTCAATATGAATGTGAAATAGTAACTCCTAAATAGGTCCATGTAGCACTAATGTAGTGACAAGCTTTACTTTAATGGCTTCAAAAGCATATTGACAATCTTTAGTCCAAGAAAAAATATTATCCTTTTCTAACAAAGCAAAAGGTAGTGAATTTTTTTTATTGAAATCTTTAATAAATCTCCTACAATACCCTACATGTCCTAGGAAACTACGAGCATATTTTTTTGACAAGTATAGGTAAATATTGAATAATTTGTACCTTCTTTTGATCAATCTCAACACCTTTAAAAGAAATGTCATGGCCCAATATTTATCTTTCATCAATAGAATATGACATTTTCATGATTGAGAGAAATATTGGTATCTTCACACCTCTCGAGATTTCAAGATTGTCCTTAGCTTCCTCATAAGTATTATCATACACTGTAAAGTCCATACTTCAACACAATCATGAATTAGACCAACAAAAATATTGAAGGCAACTCTTTGAAAAGTTGTTGGTGCATTACATAATCCAAAGGGTAAAATGTTATAAGAAAATTTTCCCCTACGACAAGTAAAAGTATTTTTGTTTTGATTTTCAAGTACTATCCTAATATGATTATATCCACAGAAACCATCCAAGAAAGAAAATAATTTCTTCCTTGCAAGAGTATCAAGCACTTAATCTATAAAAAACAATGGAAAGCTATTCTTTTTAGTTGCTTTATTAAGAGCTTTGTAATCAACATAAAGACACCATTTACCATTTTTCTTAGGTACTGCTACCAATAATGAAACCCATTGGCTATATGAAATTGGATAAATGAACCCACCTTAAGAAACTTGTACAATTATTTTTTAATAATTTCATGTAGGATGGGATTTGATCTTCATTGTGGTTGTCTTATTGGATGACTTCCCTCCATATAAATATGGTGAGTACATTTTTTTGGATGTATACCATGCATGTCTTGATATTACAATGCAAATGCAACTTTATGAATTCTCAACATAGAAATCAAATCATTTATTTGTGTTGTACTTAACTATGGATTTTATTAAGTGTTTTTCCTGCTAAAACTTCCATTTCTTGTAATTTAGTAGGTGTGGGTAAATTTATAGCTATTTATTGTGAAGTGGATGGTAATAATGGATCAAGTAATAATTTTATTTTTTAAATATGTTTCCTTAAGAAAAAATGGATTATATAAATAATCACATGTCGTAATAATTGATGTAGTGTCATCAAATATTGTAGAGATTATGAGTAGGGCATATTTGTCTATCCTATTTTCAATTAATTTAAGTTTGTAGATATTAAGTCTATTCTTTATTTCTTGTGTTCCCTTGGTCTTGTTTTGTAGCATGTTCATCCCCTTCTTTTTAAATGGGTTTCTTTGAGATTTATTCTTCTAAGTTTGTGTTAGTTGTCAAAGTTCCCCTTTTGAGTATGCCTTTCCTTCTAACTTTACTTTTCCTTTATTTCTATTAGAGTTTCAAAATTTTCCATCCTTCCTCCACTCATTCTTTTGTATTTATTATAATTTTGGACCTATCCTTATTGGCATGCTCATTGCTTGATCCCAAACACCTTGACCTTTGGTACAAGTCTTGTGGTATTTCCAACCCTTGAACTTTGATATTTTTACCCTTGGTTCTATTCTATTTCTCACTCCCCAACACTTTTCCTAATGTTATTATTGATGATTTTTCAGTGCCATAACTTTCCCAAGTAGGATTTTCCTACCCAAGGTCATTTTTCAAATTTGGAGATGTGAATTCATATTGTGGCCAACCTGTTATTGTTATGGTGGATATAAAAGGGTGAACACATCCATTCAAAGGCATCATCCATCACCTTCAAAATACCTATCCAAACAATTGAGCACTTGTGTTCAAGCGTGGAAATTAGAGGAGAAAACCCTTTGATTTCAAAGAGTGTTCTCACCTATAGAGGTCATAGTGGAGCTTCATTGACCATGGATTTGAGTTGCATTATATTGGTTTGATTTGCTATTACCATGCGTATGAATTGATGTTGCAAACTATTTGAATGTAATCCATTCATTATTTATATTAAGAGAAAGAGGAGTTATATTTATCATTTGTTGTTAGGTAATTAGAATGTGATGATAATGATAACATGCAAACAATAAATAAAATATTGATAATTTAAGATATAATTTAAATATTAGAATCTACTATCATTGTCCCAAATAATAAGTATTTGTATAATGTTAAAAATTAGATACGTATAATTATTTTGTCCTAGGACATTACACATACCCATTTCATTTTCCATTTGGTTTTGTGCTCGCCTAAATGGGAATATCTTAATGCAATAACATGTTAGCAAGTTACATACTCATGTGCTAGGCTTGGCTTGTGGTCCTGTAGAGGAGGGGATTTGCTATTCCCAAGTCCCAAGACAACCAGGGTCTAAAGGGAGTGAATTGCCCTCAACTACCTCAATGAAAAAGATGGAGGAGAGAGATGGAAAATGGTGGAAAAATAACACTTTGTTTTATGTTTTCAAAAAAGAAAGATTTTGAGAATCAGGTGAGTAGACCATAAAGGTCTCAAATTATAGACCAACTGGCTCTTGATCAAAGGATGACATTGCGGGACTTAGATGACAGCACATCGTGCTGTCATCTTAGGGATGTGTTGGTGTCTTGTATGGACCAGGAACAAAGTTTGCAACCAAAAACTCGTAGGGCATGCTAACGACCTAGAAACCCTAATCCGATAGTTTGAACAAAGATAACAAAATGTGTAAAATGAATTAATTACAACAAGAAGAATACTATAACTTAAAATACAAATTGATTGTAACAAAATACAAAGTAGGGGTAGTAGAAATCCAACTTACAGATGGTCCATCCTCTCGCAAGCTCCGCATGAATGAGGTACCTACACACAAAGATGAAAAAATGTTGGGGACATGTTTTGGAGTTTACCCCAATCAAACCCTCACTTGCAGTGTTTCTACCTTCATGGATAGCCAATATGAAACAATAGAGAGAAAATGATAAAGAAAATAAGTAGATGAAACTTATAGAAAGCAAATACAATCTAAATGATAATTTATAAGCAAGACAATGCAAAAAAAGTAAATGTTACCCTCCCTTCTACGTGCTTGAAGAAGTTGAGAGAGGAAGGGAGAGAGCCTTAGAGAATGAGATGATAATGCTAATGACATAGAGCTTGAAAACCTATGAGAAATGATGGTGTAGAAGCAACAAGAACAATTGTGTAGAATGGAATATGTAGAGTGAATGAGCAAGAAGAGAGTGAGAGTGAGTGAGTGGAATTGAATTGAATGAAGTGAAGTGAATGGAAGTGAGTTCAAAATCTATTTTGGAAGCAAAGAGATGTTTTTGGGTGGTCAAGGTTCACAGGAGGCATTACATACGTAGGTTGACAGAGAATCATAACTTCCCAACGTCCATTGACCTGGGAATCTTGTCAGGACGTAGCGCGGCACAGAGGCATCTGCAATTTTTTTTCCTTCACCAATGAAAAATGACAAAGCACGTGCAGGAATGAAGGGTAAAGGTGGACATTTTTTGCATTTTCATCCTTATAAGTGATGTTGTGGGAAATTACATTAGGGTGCAATTTTACGTCTGAACATTTTACCCCCACTTTAGTGAGCATATGTGAGCTAAAGTAGAAAGGGATTGAAGAAAATATATCAGAAAGGTGAGGATGTAGTCCATATACATGGCATGAAAGGGGGATTCACCAAAATGTGAAGAGGACACAGGTCTTTGATCCTACAAAGTTGACTGCAATCTCACCACAAACATGTTAGCTACTGACAAACATGTTAGGCGAAGAAGCGAATCATACTAGACATAATAAGACACAAATTTGATCAAATATAAGATGACGCTGATAGGTATGGCTAACATGGCTAGATTCCATACAACAAGCATTTAGGCTTGTGGTTGTTGCAAACTGCGTTGTAGGATAGTCATAAGAAAGACAAGTCTAGTCAAGCTGCCCCCGAGCTACACGCCAAGATATAAGACATATAGATACCAAGACATAAGGATGTCAAATATCAGATTTAAGATAGGTCTAGTCAGGCTACCCCTAAGCTAGATGCCAAGATATAATACATCCAAACATCAAGACACAAGGATATCAAATATCATAAAATATGACACTAAATAATTATTTTGAAAAGACTTTCACAAAGGGGTTCTTTCATTGGGGAATAATTTTCATAAGACATCAAGACACCAAGGGATCCTTTTGAAAGAACACTCCTTTTGAAAGACCGCAAGTGATTTTGTCATCAAGGATTCCTTTTGAAAGATCTTTTGTCAAGGAATCCTTTGGAAAGAATGCTCCATTTTGAAAGGAAGTTTTTAGATTCTTTCACCAAGGGGAAAGAATGTTCCTTTTTTAAAGGAAGTTTTTAGATTCTTTTTCTAAGGGAACTTTTTTAAAGAAACTTCACCAAGGAATCCTTTTGAAAGAATACTCCTTGTTGAAATTACGCAGAGATGAGAGCCCCCCCTTAGAATGGTATGTGTTATACAAAAGAGCACATTTCATTCTAAGGAGAGAAAAGAAAGATGAGATATGTCATAACACGAGATACATGATGAGATGTATCCATGGTATGTTTTCGCGCATGTGAGGGACAACACATTGAAAACCACAACATCATGAAGCAGGCAAGTAGAGATGAAGAAATAAAGAGACAAGGAGATTTGATAATTTGGGGTCAAAACTATCCATAGATATATATGTATGAACTGTCATCAATCCCCAAATGTATAAAAACATGAAGACAAATAAAAAATAAAATTTGGGTTAACATGGAAGAAGGCCTAAATGCCCCAATGCTTTGCATCATCCCTGACATGAAAAAGAAAAGTTTACTACATAGAGAAGAGTGATGAAATAAATAAAAGAAAGTCACAGCAGATTCTCGTGCCTATATCAAAGCACCTACAAGGGTAGCAAGGGTCCTCTAGGAAAGAGCACAAAACACATACAGACAAGTATGAGGGAACACAAGCAAGTAGACAAATCTAATCCATAGATGTAGAAGAGGTACCACCCTAATATGAATCCACCAACAAGTCATCCTACTCCCAATCTATATCGTTATAGGGGAAGGGAGGACAAACCTAAAGGGGAGGGATAGCAAGGGCTGTACTAGCCAACTTGCTTGCAACAACGGCCAAGGAAGAAGTCCCATTAAGGTCCTCTTCACCCAACTCTTATGAGACCAAGGTCACTAATCTCTCAAACATGGATGATAGAGTTTGGATTCCCTCCATTGAGTTGAACATGCACTTAATAGGAGTGTCATGTGTCAACTAAATAGAAGGAGGACAAGCTACGAGAGGGTCATTGCCAACCTCAACAAAAGGGTTAGTGACAAATTTCGGGGATGTAGGGGCGGCCTTCGTCATGAGGATGATGCACACCAAAATAGAACCAGACTCCACATGAGACGAGGATTTCTTACGACCCTCACTTGAAACAAGGTCATCCTCAGGATTTCGCTTCAATGGGGGATGCAGAATCCCCACAAAAGAAATGAAAGTGGAAGAAGATAGAGAAAAAACCATAGAGGATGCCATCTTTGTATGAGGCATGCCGATGGGATGTGAAAAGGAGGAATATCAGGAAGAGAAGTAAGAAGGGGAGGCTTCATCGAGGGAGTGATGAACACCTGCACCCTTTTGGGGTGAGGTTCATCAGGATCCATTGATGAAACCAAAAGAAGCACAAAGGTAATGGGAATTGAGGAAGAAGAAAGAGAAGGAGAAAAATCAACTACAAAAGAAGCAATAGTAGAAACATGAATAACAGACTCCTCGACACTCTGCTGCAAAGTCACGTGCTAGCCTTTCACTGGAACTTATGCTCATGTGCAAGTTGTTTATGTCGGCTACGGGCATTAGAAGGCATGACCTAAGAAAAGGTCGAGAGCTCCTGCTGTACCATAGGAGGAACCACCATAATCGTTACCAATGGAAGGGGAGACTCCTTAGGAGGAGCAGGAGGAGCAAGGGACTCAAAAGTAGAAACAAAAAGAGACGTCTTGGTATCGGGCCTCTTCCCATGCCCTGCCTTAGAGGGGTGCAAAAGAATAGGTATAGGTCATGGGGCAAGAACAACCCCACTGAAAGACTCCCCCCTCCCATACATGGTGGGATGGGGCACCGTGGGGAGACCATGAAGCTCCAAGATTTTTACAGCATAGGCGCCTTTCCCTTTCCTATGACAAGCACAGGAACATAGGATGCCACTAAGGGTTGAGAAGCAAAAGCAGGAGGTGCAAAAGATGTAAGAGAGGAACTAGAAGGGGAAGGCTTGAGGGCAAGAGCAATATTGTCCCTCCCCTTTTGAGGGGCAGTTGAGGGGAAGAGGACGAAGCCTGTTGTTATGCACACAAACAAGCCTTCAAAGACACAACATAGGGAAATGGAGGAAAACAACCTTTCTATGTTGAGCCCCTAGTCTTATACTTGCAATATGCCTGATACAAGAGATCTCCCCTAGGAGGGAACGGTCCGACTAAGGTGGGCCAAAAATGATCAAGAGAGAAGCCCCCACGTACTACCAGTGGCTTATATCCAGTGTCTTGGACAATGTGCATGATACCCTTGTAGGTCCATACTTCAAGCATTATGGATCACAAAAGTGATTGCATTCATAGAGGCCAACCAAGGAATGCCCAATCTTGCTCTGAATAAGTTTGACTCTGAGATCACAACAAATGAAACATCTACAGACTCAGGACTAGCCAAAACTGACAAAGAAATAGACCCCATAGGGGCAATAGAAAACCCATCATGAGTATAGAGGGTACTTGCGATTCATCATATTTCTCCTTGTCCAAATTGTTGATAAACAAGGCCTCCTCCATATAACATTCACTCGGCTCAATGGATCAACTATAACACTAGTTGCAATGTTACCATTGATTTGGGGGGGACATACAACAAAGAGGGCTCCTTGTTCAAAGGAAGATCGTGTGAGGTGAATCTAATATTAGGGAAACTACTCACACGTTTCGCAGGAGGAATAGGGGTGAATGAGACCACATTCATGTACTCAAATTGGGTAGACTCAAAAGCAGACGAAGATGGAATGACCAAGTTTGTAGAGTGTAACATGAACAAATCTGTGTATATTTGTAGTTGGTTTTTAGGCTTGGCTATAGATTTATTAGCATTTTGCTTTCTTCCATCAAGGCACATGGTCCCATCATCAATGCGATCCTAAATCATGTGACGCAAGTGGATGCATCTTTCAGTATCATGCCCAACAACTCGATGGAATTGGCAAATTTTTTGAGATTCGTACCATTTAGGATACGACTTGAAAAATGGTCGAATATCAGGTAATATTATCACTTTATCTTTTAATAATTTTTGCAGGACATTAGTGTACGATTCTAATAACTTAGTAAAATTTCTATTTCATCCTATATTATTTTTATTTGCAAGAACATAGACCATGTTAGCCATGACATTGTTCTTACCTTAGACTAACACAACCGATTGATCGTCCTGGTGGTCTAGTGAGAGGATGAGTCCTTGTATTGAAAAACCACTTAGTGGTATTCTTTCAAAGCAACACACAAATGTGTGAAAGAATGATACTTCATCAAAATACACTTCTCTTGTAGCGTCAATTGCAAGTTCTCGATAAACACCTTTTGAACATTAGATTCAAGCAAATGATAGGAAATTTGAGCAAAAATTGCCTAATACTAAGCTATAAAGTCAATCAATTTCTCGTGGGCTCCTTGCTTACACCGAATGAGATCAATGAAGGTGATCTTTGACCTAATGTTGGCTTGGAAGAGAAATTGGTTGACTAGCTGATCAAAAGAGAATAGAATTATCTGATAAAGCACAATACCATTCCAGAGCAACATCCTTGAGGGAATGTGGGAATAGCTTAGCCAACAAAGCATCGTTATAAAAAAAATTCGTGCATAACGTGTTAAAGGATGAGACATGTGTCAAAGGGTCCCCACATTCATTATACTTTTCAAACTTTGGAATCTCCACCCATTTAGGAATTGGAGTGTTCAAAATAGAAATGGAAAGAGGACTATGATGGTGGAAGGGTTGGAACATAGGTTGAGAGGAGGAACTGGCCAAACTTGCCAACTGACTTTGCATGTGCCCCATATTGTGTAGTAGAGTATTGAGCACAAGATCAACAGATGAAGTATGGCTAGAAGGACCTCTACCACTTGCACTGCTAGAGCCCTTAGCGTCGACACCTATAGAGGCATCAACACTAGAGATAGGGATAAATTGAGCCTTAGGCATAGAAAAGCTAAAACCCATAGGGACCTTATTTACTTTAAAATTGCACTATACTGCTTAGGCACAAAGTTGGTATTAGTGGAAGGACTCGTGTTAGCCATACACACCAACACTCCGGGCATCAAGACATTCAACCATTTTCTAGCGATTTTTGAGCCACAATCTTGAGTAATATTCAAGTTAGAAGTGTAGACAAGGATATGGGTATCCACAATGTTTGCTATCCCTCGAAGGAGCTCTGTGCCTCTTCAATCCTTACCCAACAATTCTTAATTGCTCAATGACAAGAGCTGCCTGGGAAAAGTTATCATCTTGTGCCACAAATTTCTCAAGCTCCTCAAGTCTCATATCTAGGGAATAGTTTTTCTCTACAAGAACCCTACAAGCACTTGTTCATCATCCTCCACAAAAGAGATAAAGGGCGAGGTAGGGGAGTAGAAATATGAGTCACTGCCTCACCAAAAGGAGAAGAGAGATCAATAGAGAATCCTGAAATAATTTCTTCGAAAGTAGGACCAGTTTGAGGGGGACTAAACCTTCTAGATCCTATTATAATGTGTTGAAGACTTCTTCTTATGTAATATATCAAGAGGTTGTAGATTGGGTCATAAAGCTCATAAAATATTCACAACACACTATCTGCAACACGTTCTACACACAAGAGAAGAATTTTTTTTGAATGTAAGAGAAGGAGACGAAAGGTTCACATCCGGTTCACCAAAATGTAGAGGGGATTCACTACTCCCAAGTCCCAAGATGAATAGGGTCTAAAGGGAGCGAATTTCCCTCAACTACCTCAATGACAAAGTTGGAGGAGAGAGATGGCAAATGGTGGACAAACAAGACTTTGTTTTATGTTTTCAGAAAAGGAGGATTTCAGGAATCGGGTGAGCAGACCATAAAGGTCTCAGATTGTAGACCAACTAGATCTTGGCCAAAGGACGATAGCACAAGACTCAAATGACAACACAACACATTGTTGTCGCAAGGATGCATTGGTGTCTCATACAAACTAAAAACAAAGTTTGCAACCAGAAACGTGTAGGGTGTGCTAACAACCCATAAACCTTAATCCGATAGTTTGAACGAAGATAACATAATACGTAAAATGAACTAACTACAACAAGAAGAATACTATAACTTAAAAGACAAATTGATTGTATCAAAATATAGAGCAAGGATAGTAGAAATCCAACTCATGGATGGTCTAGCTTCCCGCAAGCTCTACACGAATGAGGTACCTACACATAGAGAGAAAAATGTTGGGGTTGTGTTTTGGAGTTTTCCTTAGTCAAACCCCTACTTGCGGTGTTTCCACCTCCACGAATAACCAATATGCAATGATATAGAGAAAATGATAAATAAAAGAAGTAGACGAAACTTATAGAAAGCAAATAAAATCTAAATGCTAATCTATAAGAAAGACATTGCAATAAAGTAAATGTTACCCTCCCTTCTACATGCTTGAAGAAGTCAAGAGGGGAAGGAAGAGAGCCTTGAAAGCATGAGATGATAGTGTTAATGATGTAGAGCTTGGAAACCTATGAGAAATGATAGTGTAGAAGCAACAAGAACAATGGTGTAGAATGGAAGATGTAGAGTGAATGAGAAAGAAGGGAGTGAGAGTGAGTGGAATTGAATCAAATGAAGTGAAGTGAATGGAAGTGAGTTCAAAATCTATTTTGGAAGCAAAGAGACATTTTCAAGTGACCAAGGTTCACAGGAGGTGTTACATTTGCAGGTTGACAGAGAATCATAACGTCCCAACGTCCATTGACCCAAGAATCTTGTCAAGATGCTAGCATGCCATGTAGATGTCTATGCAACGCAAGTGTCCACGACAAAGATTCCCTCACCAACAAAAAATGACAAAGCACGTGTGGGAATGAAGGGTAAAGGTGGCAAATTTTTGCATTGTTATCCTTATAAGGTTAAGGTGAAGGTGATGTGGGAAATTGCACTAGGGTGCAATTTTATGCCTCAATAGGTCCGATCCCTATCCATCTTTATCCCATTCCATTTACACTAATCCCTATACATTCATGACCTATTAATTCCTATTTCACCCCATTCACATTAATTTCCATATATTTGCTTCTTACATTGAGGTTGACAGAGAATCATAACGTCCCAACGTCCATTGACCCAAGAATCTTGTCAAGATGCTAGTATGCCATGTAGACGTCTACGCAACGCAAAGGCGTTTGCAACAAAAATTCCGTCACCAACAAAAAATGACAAAGCACATGTGGGAATGAAGGGTAAAGGTGGCGAATTTTTGCATTGTTATCCTTATAAGGCTAAGGTGAAGGTGATGTTGTGGGAAATTGCACTAGGGTGCAATTTCATGCCTCAACAGGTCCGATCCCTATCCATCTTTATCCCATTCCATTTACACTAATCCCTATACATTCATGACCTATTCATTCCTATTTCACCCCATTCACATTAATTTCCATATATTTGCTTCTTACATTGAGATCCACACCTTATCTTTATATATCATTTATGTGTGACTTATGATTGATCAAGGTTTATCTAGGTCAATCTCAAGGAGCATGAGAATGATCCTTGAATCTTAAAGCATCAAACTCAAATTCAAACTTTCTTACCCCTTTCTACAAACCATTATGAGTTGACTTAACAAAATTTTCATGTGACATGTTATTATGTCACAATATTTAAAGACATTCATTATGCATTTTAAACACATTATAATCAAGGAGGATAAAAGGAATAACTAGAGCACACTTCAATTCTAAAGGACAATAAAGGAATTAAATCTATATAATTATAATGTAGGCCATCTAAATGTTTATGAATGCTATATTTGATATTTCCCATTATTGTTAATTTGGTCCACCAAGGAGTTTGACCTACTAGAACTCATTCACCTATTGAGTTGACAAGTTCCTCAATGGTGTCTTTAGATGCCACCTTGAAATATTCAAATATGTTGAGAGAGAAGGTGAATGAATTAATCTCATGTGGCACATTAATTTTGTGTAGTTCAAATTAGGTTTACAATAGTCTTGTGAGGCTTAAAATCTTTCTACATTATTTTCTATGACAATCCATAATTAAAAATGTAGACAACTAATTTTCTTATTGTGATAAATTAATCCATAACATTAACAATAATTAGTTATTATTAATCCTAAAACCAAATATACATATCCTCTTTTTTTTTTAGACTAAAGGAATCGAGTCGCCGTCCTATAAACTGCAATGCGCAACATTTTTCATGTGACTGGTGACGCTGACACGACAGGCCCTCCGGTACCATGAGTTTGGAGGGAGACTAGACCACGTGACCTCTTACCTACAACATGATGCTTTAGCCAATCGAACTAGACCCCCTCCCCCTCTTATTTTATTATTAAATTTTAATTATTATCTAAATTAATTCATTATATCTATTTAATTAGATAAATAATTTAGTTGATTGGATTTATTTAATTACCCTAAATAATTTAGAGAAGTGCTTATTTTCATAACAATTTTATTAGATTATCGTTTTTATTCTATGTTAGACTGTATTTTGATTATATTAATATGTTTTTAAAATAAACTACCATTTACTCTATTTGAGTATATTATTATATGTTTTCTTATTATTGTACTATTGTTATTTTTTCATTAGTGACTTGGAATCGCCAACATCCAATCCCCTGCAGAGACACAATTTTTAACTAAATCATATGTTGAAATGTAAAACTTCCTGATTATAACTTTATTGATTAGCTGTGTGTTTGGCCTGGTGAGAAGAAGAGAGTGAAGGGAAAGCAGGTAAAGTCGGTAGTTTATTTGGCGCTGAGCTGCGGGGGAGATATGCCGGGCACAGCAACGGGAACAGGAACAGTGGTTGAACGTATTGAACCGCAGTCTTTAAAGAAGCTAAACCTCAAGTCTCTTAAGCGCTCCTTCGATCTCTTTGCCGCTTTTCATGGAGAACGTCCTCCGCTCGATGCAGCCAGGTTTTTGTTCCCTAAGATATTCTGTCATTGCTTTTGTGTTTTCAATTTAGGTTTTTCATTTTGTTGCCAGATAATTCTTTGGAAGATATAATTTTCTTCAGTGTAGAAATACTGACGACTTTCCTCCTTGTTGCGGCCCAAAAACTCACATTGTACGGCGTGGCAGTAAAAGAATAAGGACCGCTTGCAAGGTATGCCTTTCGGGTGCTCTTTTTTATCTTTTTCCAAATAAAGCAAATTTACAGAAGCGGTTATTTTAGTCACAACATGTCCAGTCTCATTTTCTTGCCTTTATCCCTTCATAAACGTAGGAGTGATAGGCTAAAATCATGCATTTTATTTGTTAATTTATTTCCTTTCTTATATGCGTTATTCTGTCCATTAATTTTGCCTTTTTACCTAGCTTCCATTAGCTTGAGAGCATGCTTAGCAGGTTTTGAACTTAATTAATCGCGGTGACTACTTACACCACGCTATAGTCTAACGGACACATAAAATAACAAATAAGGATCGGGGGCCATTGGAGCTTGTATCCAACAGTTTCATGGTGTTTTGAATCCGGTCCTTCATTGTGACAATGCTCAGCCTTTATTGGTGAACTGCAGCCAATGTACAAAAACAACGATACTGTTAATTTCCTGTCCATTTTGTTTATTTTCTCAGATGTTAAATGAAACAAGAAACTGATGCAAGAGCATCTATCAACAACAACAATTCTTCAGGGTACATCAGACCCAAACACAATTGGAGAAGATCAAATTGAACAAGCATCTTTGATTCACATAACTTTTCATCAATTTCACTTATCTACCCAACAGAATCCATCAAAAACTCTGGCCATTCAATGGCTACCAAACATCAACTTCACCAAGTCAGTATTCCACAACATTTATCAGATTTAAAACAACTTAGCCATCTGATCAGAAACATAGAACCATTCAACACTTTCATTTCTTTCACTACCCATTTTTTCACTCTTCAAAACAACTCTTTTTCCAAGGCAAATAGACAACTAATCATACATTCCTTCTTTCTAACTAACACCATACATCCAAATCACTGTTATCATCATACCTTTGACTGTAAAATACCAATACACACACTTACCAAGCACCAAACATCAGAATTCCTGTTTTCTGCAGTCAAAGACTCCTTCCTACACATTGAAACCACAAAACCAAATCACCCAAAGCAACATATTCTGCCCTCTAAGCATTTAGAAATTGTTACTATCATTCTCTTGTTAGATTCATCACAAAACCACAGTATCATAACTCTGTTTTATCAGATAAACAAATTCATGCACCCAAGGACCTATATTCTAGTAGGTCAAGCAAACCTTTAAATCGGGTACCACAATTTATACACCTTGATTCATCTTTGGCAAAATACAGTATTAGGGGCCCATTATGCCATGCAATTACATGCCTTAACATCAGATACACTTGTTTGAAGAAAACAACAGAAAACATGACTGTCTCGTTTCAACTTAGGTCTAATTAGGCCAAAATTACAAAGGAGGTCACTTTAAATCACCACAAAAACACTTGATAACTCCAAACAGTCTTCATTCATGTTATAAAACTCAGGTTTCCACCATTTTTAAGAATTGAAAAGTTCATTTAAACGCTGTTCTACAAAACCCTGATTTTATGCCCAAAGCAAGCCCTACAAATGAGGGTTTATTATATTACCATATTCCATACCTCCAGTCACTTGGAAACTGCTTCAAACTCCTTTGAATAGGTCTGCTTATGCTCTAGAAAACATTACCAAGCCTCTGCAATCAATATATCTTCATAACCATGACTGTAGCAACAACAAATGCTTGGAAATCCCTGTTTTTCTGTTAGGGCAGCAACACAACTTCATCTTCTTGTATTCCCTGTTCCATCACACACTCAAAAGTCAAAACACTTAAAACATACTAAAAACTACCTAAACTATCCATCCCACCAATCTTCTAAACCTACATTGGTGGGATGGTGAGTTCTACCCTCACAAAACCCTCAAAACTCTTGTCTGGTTTGTTAAATCAGTCTTTATAAAATGAAGTAAATCAGACCCCTAATTCAAATAAAGTCACTCAAATCAACTTATACTGAAGGCTCACACATTACTTAATAGAATCTAAAGAAATTCACAAACTAAGAACTGCTGCATAGTCCATTTAGGACTGGTAAAGAGTATTTAAACACAGGAAACTGGAAAACAGGGAGCTTATTATCAAAATTTGATTCAAGAGTACAAAGTTCTGTTTTTCCTCGCCCTTTACATGCTTTTTATAGTTGTTTCCCACTCAATAACTGACTTTACAACTTCTCCATCGACCTATCCCTTCAAATTTCCCAAAAAGACTCTTGAACTTCCTGATTTTTGCTTTTTACACTTTTTTTACATTATTGACAACTTTCACATTTTAGCAACATTTTTGCCAATTTACATAATAAACCTCCTAAAGACCTATTTAAGGACTTAAATACATTAAATATGACCACCTCATGACCTTTGGAATGTTTTTACAATTGAAACTTGAATTTTTTTCAATTTTTCCTTTTGAAGGCATTCATTGAACTGGGTGCTTCTGCACCAGAAACATTAGTACTTTTTGAAATGTCACTTTGGTGAGTACAGAGAAAAAAACCCAACTTTCTTAAGAAGCTGGCATGGGGTCTGATCTGGACCGTGGAAGTTTCCTGCAGAATAGACACAACTCTCTGCACTTGTCCAAGACATGTCTTTATAGAATTGTGCATGAAATCATTCTATTAGAGCCCAACTGCAACCCGTCTATAACTTATTAGAAATATTAAACTGAAACTTAGGTGCATTAAATCAGTCCATTAGAGCCCAACTGTAACCCTTCTATAGCTTATTAGAAATATTAAACTGAAACTTCGGTAAATCTGAAATCTGAATAGAAATGCCAAACTCCTGGAAAGCAATTTCAAAATCTGAATCTGCTGGAAAAACCAAAACTCATTTGGAATGCTTTAAACCCTTGGACAGAAGCCTATTGCCTGCAATAACTATTGAACAAACATATGTCTCATACTGGCAGAAAACATTGTTTTTTCATTTCAACTGGAAATTCAGAATGTTTCTGGAATTTCTTATTAATGACAAAAGTGGTACTCAGATTTGCAAAATTTGGAAAACAATCATTATATAATGTTGTTGGAAATAGAAGATACAATACATAGGAGAGAAGAGAATTTAATGCCAGCTTACACCAAAATCTTTCCAAGAGCATTATGGTCCTTACACTTGGCCAAAGAGATTCAGTCTTCCAGTTCGCAAAAAGGAAAGGCTTCTGAAGACATAACCTGACCTCTCACAAGAGTGGAGAAGCCTCTTTATAGAATTTATCATGAAGGCAAAATATTTATTTTGTATCTGCTTTATCCTACCAAACAACCCTGCTACATTGGCTTCCGGAGACATAACCTGACCTCTCATAAGATTGGACAAGCCTCTTTAGAGACTTTGTGATGAAAACAACCTATTTATTTCATGCTAGCCAAATCCTATCAAACGATGTCAATACATTAAATGTGAACACATTGGTCAAAGGGAAAGTTATGTAAACCTAATGCCCAAAGATGCGGGCTTTCCCATCATGTCAAAAAGTGGTCTGTTGAATTGCACATTCAAATTCAAAATTGGTCTGCCCAGATGCATGAAATATGTTGGCCAGATGCATGAAATATGGTCTGCCCAGATGCTATTATCATTGATACACAATAATAAAAGGCTCAACAATAGCGCCTGAGGACTATTATTTGGCAAAAAACTATTATTATTGAATTGCTTTGCCTCAAAGCAATAGGTGTATTAGATTTTGAACTGTTTTTAACCCTTAAACAATTTTGTAAATTCTCTAAATTTTGGTGACATTACTTTAGGATTTTTTGACTAGAGAAAATAATCAAATAGATTCTTTAGGGAAATATGCTTGACAAGAACATGCAGTTTTATAGATATGCTAGAGCTCTACATATTTTTTATCCATATTCCTTCACGACACATGTGGGAAGTATAAAGTTCTCAAATTTTCATCTTCTCCCAAGGTAGAGGAGTATACTCCAAACTTGTAACCATTGACTGTGAATGTAATGACAATGGCAATTTGCAACAATAATTTAGAGGTAAACTTAGAACAACAACAATCAAGAGTCATAGAACTCACAATAATACCTTCTTTTCTTTCATACATAGAGAAAATTGAAACATGTAGAGGCAAAAATACTGATCTTTGATTCACTGAAGGAAAAACTGTAAAAGATTACATCACAATCATACAATCAACCATTATTTCAGAGTGAAACAAGGTTGAAGATGGAATCAATGAAGATTATTACAAAAGTAAAGACCTAATTTTGACTGAAAAAATTCAAGGACTGAATGTCACTTTGTTACAATAAACTTTTCCAATGATTTGTTACAAAGCATAGGCCTCTTATTTATAGATTTTGAGAGCCTAATCTCAGGATGAGTTCTGAAATTCTTCTTTTTTTCTGATTTTTGCATGGAAATCAGAACTCCCTTTCGAAAAATCTGCATGAAGAGTTAAACTAATGCATGCAAAAAGTTTCCCTTTGACTTCCTTGAAGTTAGTGAACTCCTTTATTATTTTTGCATGCTTTGCTGGAGGGGCCCACAAATTTAAACTCCCTTTTGAAAAATCTGCATGACGAGTTCAACTACTGCATGAAAAAAAGTTCCCCTTTGACTTCCTCGAAGTTAGTGAACTCCTTTATTATTTTTGCATGCTTTGCTGGAGCGGCCCATAAAATCTTGAGGTTGGCGGCTGCTACAAAACCCTAAAAAATAGAGATAAAAATTTGAAACTAAAACTCTATTCTTTGCATGTTTAGAACTCAAGCTTGGAGGGTCCCAAGTAAGGAGACTTTTAGAGTGGCAGCTAGGGTTTTGCAATTTTTTGCAACAACAATCAGGGTTTCAAAACCCTAATCTTATTCATCATTTTCCATGCTTATCTTCTGCTGTTTTCTGCAGACCTCCCCTTTCTAGATCTCATGGTGGCGCCTTTAGGTAACATATTTTCTTCTTTTTCAGTTTTGCCTCTTTCTGATTGAAAGTGTCCATGCTTGTGGTAATGATTGCATTTGAATGGGATTTATTTTTAATTTTTTTGAGATTGATGGTTTTTGGCAGTCCCTTGAGAAGATCAATTTTCACATGGATGTGCTCTAATTTGAAATTCTTCTCTTGGTTCAGCCCAAGTCTTGAAAGTTCCAATCACATTGCCTATTGCTTTCATAGCATCTTCATGCCACATATGGAGAGGTAAAAAAGGAAGCCTCACCCAAACTAGAACCCATGAGGGTGTTTCTTCAAGAGGATTGAAGTTTAGCATCAAGTTATTTTTAATGTAACCCACAAGGGGTCCATAAACCATGGGACACTTCTAAAGATCAGGTATTTCTCTTCCTTTGAATTGAAAGTAGCAACAAATAACCCTTTAACATTGCAATCTCGATGCTCCTATGCCCCTTTGGTCTCCATTCCTTATGTACCCAGTTCTCAAGTGTTTTAGGGTATGGCTATGCTCCTGTGAACTTTCCCAACAGGGCCGACTTCGTTAGATTCATGAGCACTTCTGCCTCTTGGGGTACCTCTGTGGTGGGTTCTTCCCATCTTTTCAGTATTTTGAGGTCTTTCCTTTTTTTAACTGGCCTATTATTTGCCATTGCTTCAGAGGCTATTTATTTTGGAAGGGATTTTCTTTCTGTCCTATATCTCCGAAGGAAGACTGAACTAGATCAGAAGCCCATTCACACTGAGAACCTCTCCCCCTTCTTTGGGTGCCTCCTCCGCAATCTTCACTGCCAAAAGTCTAGCCAATTATTCTCAGACCAGAAACCCAAGCTGCTCCCACCTTGAAACAACGAGCAATTTATAAACAATGGGATTGATTAATTAAAAATTAAAAAAATTGTGTTTTTGAAATAAATATTGGCCTATGGTAAACATGGATGCCTTGAGGCTTAAACTAAAGATGGAGCTCTATACTTTCAATTTGGTTTAGCTAGTCATAGTAGTGTGTGCCAATGGGAAATTCATGTTAATTTCAATTTTTTTAAAGCATCAAAGTTTATTTGATTATTATGCTATTCATTAGTAGGTGATAGAGGCTGAGAATTTGTACACAATAAGTAGACCACAAGATGCACATTTAGGGAGACTTTATAAGATTCTAATCTAGATTCTTTAGGACCATAAATGATGGTTTATCATTTAGTTTTAGATTTTACATCGAGATTGTTTGATTGATTCCCTGTATAGTTTTGTACATTATACCCCATTGATTGGCTTTAATATTGATTTGGCCTTAAAAATCAGGTTCCATTTGATCACATTGATTTTAGATTATAGATGTCATCCTTACTAATATCAAGGCTGTAGGGCTCATGACCTTAAAATCAGCACATGACCTTAAAATCAGCACATTAAGACTAATAGATGCTTCTATATTGAACTTTTTTGCTAGTTATATCAATCTGAATCATCCTTGGAGCTCTATTATACCATACCTAATAAAATAACCCAACTTCAACAAATGAATTTTATCTCATCATTGTTGACCTAAGTGAATAGTATTTTTTGTTGTTGTAATGATGATATTTCTTCCTTGCTGGATACTCGATGATGGGTTTTTAACATGTACTTAATCTGTCATTAGTAGCATGGTAATATTGTTTGTAATGACTGCCCCTTAATTTTTTTTCTGAGTTTCTGTTCACTGTTTTATAAGTTTTGATGATATTTGCTTGATATTTCAATGTGCCATTCAATGTTTCAACATGATATTGAATAGATAACATAAGAGCAGAAATAACAATGATAAACAAGCTTGCAAAGATCAACTTTCCGTCTATATTACTCAGATTACATAACAGAAATTTTTCTGAGTTTACAAAGTATATCAGACCTCTCATTACAAGCTAAAATCAGACTCAGGAAAGGTTTATATCAGACCTGGAATAGGTGCTCTAACAGCAAATAAAGGTCTTCAATCTTGCAATACTCTTCACCATGAATTTGACCAGCATCCCCTAAGCAAACTCCATGCCTAAGATTTCATTTTCAGACCACCACGATGGCATAGAAATGGCACTAACATGTCTGATCAGAATTCTGGAAATCACCTCCACTAGGGCGCGAACCTGAGAAAATCGACCTGCCCTATAAATTCAGGTTTTCATCAATAAATTTGAGTAAATATATCATCTTGGGCACTTTAATGTGGTGCTTCCTTTGAACCAACACCCACAATGAGAAACCTAGTCAAATTGGAGTTATGCTCAAGAAACCAGTTCAGACCCTGTTACCAAAATGCCCAGAAAGTGCTGAAAATCATTCCAAAATCCTTTTCCAAACAACCCGAAATGATACCAAGCCTTCACACACCAAAAACTTTGAACACCCTTCAAAAAATTCAAATATCTTCACGATTTTATGACTGAAACTGAAACCTTGAAGCTCTGAAGTGATCCCTGAATGAAACCACACCCCAACCAGTTAGGGTAGGTGTTTCACTACCGAAACCAGCCCCTGATTGTAGAGGGTTTTCGTCCTCAACAACGAACTGCAGACCTCTGGGGTAAAACCAGCAGCATCCTGTTATGCATCCACTTTCAACATAACCAAATGAGACTCCAAATGAGACAATATAGGCTCTCAATGAGAAATTAGGGCAACAAGATTTTGAATCCTTTTCCCTCTAAAACCCTTTTAATATTTTTTTACTTTATACTTTAAAACATTAACAAATAATCCTCAAAGGGGGTCCTCTCAAAAAGAAACTATTTTACTCTATCCAACCTTTTAAAACAACATTAAGTTATCTCATTAGGCACCAAGGTACAATTTTATGACCTTTCTGACCCTCAATATAAAGTTATAAAATAATTTTATTAAAATCATTGTCAAGAGAGGAAATACAGATATTTAAATAATCTGACCTTAGAAAACCCAATGCCAACTGAATGACACTGTTGACAGTAGCTTGACTTGGACCAGCTTTCCATAAATAGACTTACTATTTTTAGTAAGCACTAAAAATAGCAAATACTCTGAAACCTCAAGCTGGTGTGGAAATCGATATGCAACCCGACTTATTGTAAATAGTAAGTGCTAGAATTGGCCCTTGCTAAAAATAGCAAGCCACGCTTGAAACACTGAAAAACCCCATAGAAAGGACTGGCACAAAGCATTAAAGCTCATCGGACTACTTCCACAGATTGCCCAAATAGGAAACCCTACATTACTCTGCTTGCTGGACCAGTTACTAAATATAGCAATTACTAAAAATAGTAAGTGTGTCAGAACCAGACTAATCCAAAAAAGGACATCGAAAATGGGGACATTACATTGTTAGATACTATGGCACAACCATCTTGTTTTAAAGAAATATAAAAGATATTATAAATAATTACTCTTAACTGTTAATTTCAAGTAAATAATTCACTGCTTTGCATGAGCATTGGGTAATTTGTGATTTTTTGAGTACAGTACATTGATTGTGACCATTTTGTAGGCACGAGATGAATATGAAGTAGTAAAGAACTTACCCAGCTCAACACAAAGAGAAGGCGGCAGTTTAGGAGCAGCGAATAATGCAGCAGAAACTGAGCCATTATCTGCAACTATTGCAGGTATAAGTGTTTTACAAGTTTTAAAGTGATGAATGCTTTACATTGATTTCTTTGAATTGTCAAATGAGCTGCTTTTGTTTTCAGCCATTGATGTTCTCAAAACAAACATTTTTGCACCAACCTTCAATCAACCATGGAATTAATAAAAGCATTACATTTTTATTACACCTTTCATCATAGTTTTGGTGTTAGATTAAGGCCTTGCCTGAATGTGTTTTCCCCTTTAGCTCTCTCATTGCTATTTTATACAAGAAATGATGTCTTTGATAGGAGTTCTATATTATAATTTATCTTGGATGTTTCAAGCTGCCATTAAATTTTTTCTCTTTTATAGTGATTTCCATCCATTGTTATGGTGGTTATGTTGATTTTGATATGTTTATGTTTCATGGCAAACATGGAGTTCTATGAATCTATACTATATTTTATCCCGGGTGTTACAAATTGTTGTTGGAGTTTTTCTAGATAATTTTTCCATTGGATTTTTTTCTTTGCTTTTTCTTGCCATTTCTTTCTCTCATTATGATAGTCATATTGATTTTGTTATGTGCATGTTTCTAGGTGAACGTGTTGATTTGATTCATTACTGTTAGTGTAGCCTATAATTGGTACTAAACTAAGAAAGCAATTGGTTGCTTTTATAGTAAATATTGTTTTTGAATAACAGGTATATCTTATCTAATAATTACTGATCAGTAAATAGTACAGTCATCTATCATATTTCCAACAAGTATGAGTACAAGTTAATTCCATCACCAGGATTAATCAGGTATTCCACAAGGCAACGCTATGGTTCTGTTTTCAGCACAATTATGGTAAGGATTTCAATAAGAACTCAAATAACTACCAAAATAACTAAAATTTTCAATTTTAGCCCAGCAGGCACTAGCAATGAACAGTCTATTAAGCATAACCATCATGAAAACCAGATTAATGGTATCAGTAGTAACAGCCATATGACAAAAAACTGGCATAGAAGCATAAAAGATAACCATGATGAGGCGGACCTCTGTGGGGATTCCACTTTCATTTCCATTAGGCATCATATGCATTTGATGACAGCAAATAACTGTTGCAATCTGGGGGTCTTCGTCCCATACTAGCTACTCCATTTAAGTATTACTAAAGAGACATTGGCTGAAATTTGAAATAGTCTCATCATCCCAGGCACCTATGTTCATAATAGTATAGATGGTACAAAACAATTGTTGATTGTTGTTGTTTCTGGATTAGATCCTGTTAATGTTTTTTTGCAACAATGTTTTGAATCACACTCCGTGATCCATCATCAAGATAAGAGAGAGCTAAAGGAGAAAAATGGTTAGTTGCAGATCAAGACACATCAAAAAGAGAAGGGGAGGAAAAGGTTGCACATGGTTCAAAGCACAACCATAGCAGCAAAAATCGTTTGGGGAAAAAATTGGCAAACCAAAAGTATAATTTTTTTGAAAAATCGGGAAACAATCAGATTTTAAAAAAGGTAAAAAATTGTAGGAAAAGAGACAAAAACTACTTTTTTAAAAATTTAAGGGCATTTCCATAGCATAGAGATATATAGAGCAAATAAAATAGAGTTTAACACATGAATTGTAGAAAATAGGATTTTGTTGTTTATATTCATATCACTGATTACATTGTATTGCACAAAGCATACTTCATAGTGCATAAATAATAACCAGATGGTTACAATTGATAAAATTTCAATTACAATATAGCTTGTACAAAGTAACCTATAAACTAAGTACAAAGTTCCAAAAATCAAACGTAGCCAATGACTCTTGCTTCTACAAATAGATCTATGCTATAGGGCTGGAGGACTTGATGATGAAGCTCCTAGTTTGAAGCCTCTCCTAAGTCGTTCAACCTCATGACTATCCATGTTGGCCTCTAGGTCCTTGAGCTCGAGAAAGTCATTAAAAAAACAATTTTACTTTGTTGAGCAGACATCATAAACTACAAAATGGGAATCAACTAGTTCATATTTGTGATTTGATAGTAGTTGCAGTTTCTAGAACAATATCAAAGAGAACTATATGAAGAGTGTGAAAGGGAAATTATATGACAAAGGAAGCAATTGCAAATTTCAACTTAATAGGTTTTGAATCAAATAGCTCAAGATAGAGTAATAGAAAATGCTTTTGAAACAAAATCTTAAATCTCAAAAGACCGTAAATGATATTGAAATGTGTTGGCGTTACAATTCGCACTTCTGGAGTGCGTATTGGCAACGGATAGCTATGCACAATATTAACTGCTTTTTAAATTAGGAGGGGAAGCTCCCTCTTTTGTTGTTATGCGTAAAAAGTAAAGTAATCTAAGTTCCTATCTTTTTTACTCAGCTGGTAGAGGCACAAGGTTATAAAACACAATGCATTGCAGCTAAGGTTTTCTTTGGTTTATGCAGATCTTAACTTCAACTAGGATAAAGCTATAACTATCCTAGCTCCTCAAGAAAAACAAAGCAAGAGGAATTAGGAGCAATTGGGAATGGTGGACGATAAACTATATCTTAGGATTTCCAAGGAGGCGTAATGCTCTGTCCAAGGTGTAGGTTGAAATAAAGTTTATTGGAAATAACATCAAACGGTAAGTTAGATCACAAAATTCCCAAGGAGGCTCATTGCTCTGTTCGAGTTGTAGACTGAAATTAAGATAACTAGAAACAACATTAAACGATAATCCTAATCTCTAAATTCCCTTGGAGGCTCATTGCTCTGTTCAAGGTGTAGATTGAAACAAAGATTATTAAAACAAGTGTTGATAAACCTTGAAACTTTGGATGAAAGACTCATTGCTCTTTTGATTTATTTCTTCAAACTTGATCAACAATTACAAAAGATTTGGGACAGCAAATGGTACTAACATACAAAATGTGTCAACCAAACAACTCTTAGACAAAGAGTGAACCAATATTGACTTGCAAGCTTGTTGGCTTAATGTCACAACAATTTTGCGGAAATAAAAGTTAAACAATAATGAGCAAGGTTGCTCTTATTTATAGAAGCTCAAAGGAGTAGGGAACCCTAAAATCTCCTTGAGTTAACGTTAGTTCTTACCAACATGCAAGATTTATTCCTATGTCTAAATGCATGTAACTTAACAGTTAACTGGAAAAACTACCTCATTTAACTGATTCTAAACTAAACTAGAACTCCAAATGTACATAGGTATCTCCAAAATAGACATGCACGATTGATGGGACAACGAGTTAACTCGGAAAGAGGCATCAAGTTAATTGTTGTGTCTAATGTCTATTTGGAAAAGGTGGGACGCCCTGACTTAGTAGTTCACTGGCAACCTCCCCGAGCAATCAACTCCTCCAAGAAGTTGTTAACTACCTCATCTTCTAGAGCACTAATACTCCTCTGAAGTACTCAATGTCTTAGCAACATCTCTTCACCATCTGTGATCTGACTCTGCAATTCTCTTCCACTCTTGGTCGCCTCGTCGAATTGTGCTGACATTGCTGCAAGTTGACTCAACTTGTAGTCAATTGAAACACCATTGAAAATACTATGGATGAGTTTCTGAAACTCTGACTATACGTCGGTGAACTCGATGTATTCACCATCCTCACGCTGATATTGGCAAGGGACTTGCGACATGAAAGTTCTTACAAACTTGAGCACACTTGTCACCTTTTCTCTACTCTCGGTCAACTTTGCAGAAATTTTTTCATGTGTTTTTACCTTGAAGATTTGTTGTTCTCTCCAAGTAAAAAGTGCTTCCTTATCCTCTTCTATAGTGACCAAGTCATATGCCATCCTCAAGTGAGAGACCATGATCTCATTTCGTGGTTTGTCAACCGCTATGTCCTGCTTCGACTCTTGAATCTCTACGCGAAGGTCATGGGAATTGTACCTTAATTGGTGCAACTCTGAAAGTATGAAACGACCCCTTGTGACAAACTCTTCTTCCCAATCTTTCAGGCGCTTCCCATAAACAACTAGCTGACTTAGCTGATTTTGTTCTACTGGTAACTCGAGCATCTGCGGGAGCAAGGCAGTGACATTTTCAATGCTGTGCATAAGGTTGGAGATATATTGGCGAAGCTGCTGGTTTTCAGCCTTGAGGGCTGCTTTATCTTCACCATCTTTTATCACTCTCTCCTTTATGCTTACCGCTGCAACTTCGAGGAGATCCACATCTGCCTGGCGTGTGCTTTTGCCAAGGTTGACCTTTATCAAAGTGAAGTCATCAACCTCTACTTCATCCAAGTTTTTATCCTCTGGTGGTGCAGCAATCTCAATGATAATCTCATTGTCGGCGTTCCTTTCCACATGAACTTGCTTCTTTATCTTTTTATCTGACGTGTCTTGGTAGACATGATCAAATTCTGCAAAGTCCAATTGGTAGGACAACTTTCTCCTCTTCCTACCCAATTGATTCTCAAGCCAAGAAGATTCTCAACTAATCTCGTTGGAAGGATTGGTGCTAGTCCTAGGAACTCCTGATGAGTGAGATTGCGTTGAGATGCTACGTGGTGGCGAGTCTGACTCCAAGTCTATGCGAATCTGAGAATGCTGTGGTGGTGACGGAATGGGAGGCTTTGCTTTTGTTTTTGGCATTGTCTCAACAGTATCTGTGGCTATCTCCACATGTTGTTCTTGCTGATTTATATCAGGAACTGGTGTCTTTCCCTTTGAGTGCTCTAACACTCTTCTACCTTGGAAACCTTATGGAGGGTTACTCCATGTCTTTTGTCTGGGTTTTGATCTTGACGTGGAAGGTAGTGAAGTAGTAACCGGTGGTGGCTCTGTGTTTGGAATGACTACCTTCCTCACCCTTTTACTATCTAAGTAAAGTATGTTGTTCCTCACAACTCTACTCGATCTTTCCTTAAGAGATGTGCTTTCCTTGGCATACCAATCAACGGTTGGAAGTGGCTGTGTGTCAACTTGATCCCTGAAGAATGTAGGAAGTGTGACTTCCCCATCATCATTTGATAACCCTTCCACATCCTCTGACAAGAAGTCAGCAATCTGTGAAAGGGTAAACCTACTGTAGTTGTGCCTTCACACTTCAAACTCATCTTCACAGTTAAACCAAAAATCTTCAATGGAAGGTTTGTGTGAAGAACGACCGCCAAGGCATGCTGAAAAGTGACCCCAAGGGTCATATGAATCTTTCGATGAGATACTTAAGGTTAAGTCTTGTCATCTCATGGCTCATAGCCTTGGCATCAGCTGTTGATCTGCACTTGTAAATCCCCATTTGGAAAGGAAAAGTGGCAGTTGTCTTGCGTTTAATGTGCAGATAGAAGTGGACTTCGAGCAACTGTCGTAGAAATTCCATGAATACCACCTTATTTGATGGATAATGGGTAACATGGCTGGATGACCAGAGTATCCATATACGTGGATGTAGGTAAAAGTAGGGAACTAGATGAATTAATTCGCCCAATCTGCCATTGCCAATTTGGCTTCTGCTAAAATACACACATGTAACTCATGATCAAGATTCCTCATTGTCTACATAGGAATGATTCATTCACTCACTTGAAATGTCGTTCTGATTGTGTGAACTCAAGCTGCGAGTAATACTGATGAACCTTCTGTACACCTAAAGTTCCCACATTATTCAACTCTCTAAACTGGCCTTGGAAGGCTATTAGATACATGAGGTACAAACACATGTGGAATTCGTGAGCTATCAAGAAATCAGTCATTTGTTTGTGGAGAACATCACTGATCAAAATAGCCTAGTCATAGTGCTCTCTGTTGTTGACAAGTTGAGCCATAATGTAATACATCCATGGTTGGAACCTGTTGGCATCTTGCTTGACCGGTAACACGGTTGAGTAGGGTGATCATAATTGCGTATTCATCTCTAAACTCTCCGCGTTCCACATTCTTTGGCAATATGTTATTTTTATGCTTGAGCCATCTTTTTGCCATTCTTTTCTGACATTTTTCCTTTCCAGAGTTGAATGCCTTTTCACACTCCTCCATGGATATGACCAAATTGTTTGTATTTGGAGGAATAGCAAAACACTTCTCAATGTCTTTAGGCTTGAGACTGCACACCACTCGCCCATCCACTGATTGAATTTCTCATGCAGTAGGGTTGTAATGCTTTACACAAGCAATTACAAACTCTACACCCTGTGCTGAGATGGGAAATGAAGCTGCTTCAAGCAATCCAAATTGCTTGATGTTCTGAACTGTGGTTTGATCTATGCCTTCCAAAGCGTTCAAGTCAATCTTTAGATCCACTTGATGTAAATCAGTGTTAATTGTTCTTATGAAATCATGAATCAAGACTGATTTGGTCTTGAATTCAGTATGAGTGAATTGCATACTGAAAAACTAGATTGTTGACTGTAAACACGGATATGTTCGGGCAACGTTTTTTGGTGAGGCTAAAAATAGCTTCTGGTGAGGCTAAAAATATCCTGTTGAGGGGCAATTTTTTACAAAAGTTTCTAAGAAGTGGGTTTTGTAGATAATATCTTTTTAAACAAACCCACAACGTCAGAAATTCGAAAAAGTGATTTTTTCTTTGACATGCAATGACCTCTCGGAGCAAAAGTTGTAGGGGTTGCAAAAGCTTTGTTTTCCCGAAAAATTCGGGCACATGGGTTTTGTTAGCCCCTGAAAGCTAAGCAAACCCAGTTTCTCCGTTTTTTGAAATGATGACTTTTTTTGGAAACCCTAAAAATAGGGGGTAGCGGGACAATTTTCTTGGAAAATTATGGCACGTGGGTTTTGTTGCCAATGCTATGCTGAACATACCCAAAAAGCCAGATTTGTGAAAAAATGTCGTTTACTTGACCTTGCAAGAGAAAATCTAAGACAAGGATAGAAGAAATGTGAGGGTGAGCAGATAGAAGTTATAAATTGCCTCTTTCAATCCTAAAGAAAACGCCTGTGTAAACCCAATCTGATAAATTCTTGGCAAGAATGTAGTGGAAAGATGGAATATGGAAAAATATTCCTCTGTGCAATATGAACTTGGAACTATGAAGAACACTGAAAATGGCCTTCGTAGATCCTTCAAAAGGCGTTGGAGAGAAAATAGCTGATTTTAGATTCAACTTGCAAGAAATAATGGAGAAATGATGCCCATGCATGAATAAATAGCCATTTTGGAGGTGGGAGTGTCAGTTAGGTGCGCTAACCCTAATTGAAGAGTCAATTTCTGTGCATGCCTTGTTAACTGAAAGTTCTCCTCTAATATTAGGACGCCATATGCAAGAGGAAGCATGCAAAAATTGTAACTGAGAGTCAACTGGGCCCACTTTGACTTTTGGCATCCAAGCTTTGGGGATTTAGAATTTTTTTAAAGATTTTCAACTTCTGTTGTGAAAAACTGCCTCTGTTTGACCCTGAATTCTAGTCGCTGGGTTGATCTTGAAGCTTGGCTGATAGATTCATTGTGAAGCTGGAACAAGTCTGAAAAGATGTTGCTGGGAGCTACAAACCCTGAAGTCTGCGAACATGCCGAGATATGGAACAAAAAACCAGTTCAATTTCAGAAAGAATGACTAGTATTGCAATGTTTGAAAGTTGATTTATGAGGCTCAAATTCCTAGGCACCCTTGGCCTTCAGGGGCACTTTTGTGCCTCTGAGATACATTTTACACTTTGTAACTTTTGATGAAATGCTTTAGTTTGACCCTCATTGTCGGGAGTTTGATTGCTTCCGATGTTTGTGTTGACGATCTTATCACAGAGATTGATCAATTTTGAAGAGATGTTCCTGGGAGTCAGGAAGTCTGAAAGCTGCATTTGAGGCCCCAAAAGGTTGGGCGCCTTTTCCAAGGACGGTGCATCTTTTTTAACACTTAGTGAAATTTTCATGTTTTTCAATTTGCCTTTGCTTCTAGCGTTTTACGCTAGATCTTCATTCACAAGTGTTCAACAAGCCTTGAGAGCTGGCTATTGGATTCATCGCGTAGCTGGAAGGATTCTGAGCAAATCTCTTGAAGAAGACAGTTGCTGAAAACCTCATCTGATTGACCAAAATTCTAGGCGCCCCTAGGCTGCAAAGGTACATTTGACCTTTTGACTTTCATTTCATCCTCCGTTTTACGTGTTCGTTGGATCAATAGCTACTATCGTTTGATATGTCTTGTGGACTGGCGAACGGATTCGTTACGAAGCTAGACTGAAGCTGAGAAGATCATCTAGAGATAACAAATCTAAGAATTTGAAATCTGAGGGCTTTTATTCTTGGGCGCCCCTGGGCTACAGGGGTGCCATTTTCGTAATTGATTGCCATTTTTGATGACTGGTATCCTTCAACATCTTTCGCCTCTGCCTTCGTTTGCCAGTGTTTGACAACTTTGTTGGATTTGCTTGATGATTCGCTGGAAAGCTAGTAGAATTCTGGAGAAGATGATGATTGGTTTTGCAAGTGATAACAACTACATTTGGCATCTCAAATTTAAGGGCGCCCCTGGCCAGCAGGGGCGCTTTTGGCTCCAGATTTGATCATTTTCTGATGATTTTCACCTCTTCGCGCTTCGTGATCACCGTGTTGCTTGACTGAGTTGACTGCGTTGAACCATTGCCGCTGTTGATGCGAGTACGTTCACTGTTGTGATTGCATTCACCATTTTACATGCATAGACACTGCAAAGTTGACTTGGGCGTTGACTGCAAAGGCATCTCCCTTGTAGCAAGGCGTATTGTTTCTAGACTTAGAATATTTTTTACATTTTTCACCTTTTGAAAATCCCCTCCGTCGCAAAGCATCGTTTCAAGCATCTTTCGCCATAGAATATTCTGTGATGCATTTGAGGCTTAGATTTCGACACCTGGTATCTGGCCATCTGCCATTGTTGACTTTGGAGGTTCTAACATTTCTCTTGAAAAAGTGAAGTAGACCCACTAGAGCAAAACTAACTTTTTCTTGATTCTGACTTGACTAGATGATTGTGAAGTGAAATAAGCCAATCAAAATTATTTTCAGTCAATTCTGGAAAGATCCTATTTTTAGGGTTTTTGGTAAAAACAGGGGCCCAAAAACCCTAATTTTCAAAATTTTCAAAATTTGCCAGTATCCTCTGGACAGTAAACCCACAAAAAGCCCATGCTTCGTTTGACCTAAAACTGACTTTTGACAACAATTTTACAAGATTTAGACCATTTTAATCAAAATGCCTTTGAAGCAAAAATTTAATTTTGGGTACAACAAAATGTTCTCATTGATAACTATTTTAGCAGATTGTAAAAGAGTAAAGGGAGTGTTAAATGTTTTTCCATTAGATAATAAAGATCTGCTCATACAAAAGAAAAGAGCAACTATTTGAGCCGTGATTTTAGCTATTATTATTCAAGTAAATTTTTCTTGATTTTGCGTATAAGTGGATGATGGAGTTAAAAACATTGATGGACTTTGAGATGAGAATTTGAGAGATTATAGGTACAAGTTTCAATGGAAAATCCCTTTCAATGGGATAGTTGCTATTGAAATCTATCTAGATCGTTAAAGAGAAAATATATGAGGCTTGCTTCGGGAGGGATTAAGATAAACCTACAAGACTAGGGCATGCCTTCTCTTAAGGCATGTATTAGTCTGCTTGATACCTATTTAACATTCATGGAATGCTACACTATATATGTCTAAAGCATTCATGTACTGCTATTGTACTCCTTGCAGGCTTTTTGAACCTCCATATATATGACGATCCTAAATGGAATGTAGTTCCCGAACAAGTGTAGGGCATGCATTTAAGTAGTGAGTTTCACCAATTAACAAAGCATTAAACCTGCAAAATATATAGGAAATTTAAATATAACCAAAACAATCTTTCATTTTGATATAAAATACTGCTATGGTTCATTTTTTTCAGCACTACAAGCTGATTTTTATCTTTCTAATAGGAACCATTCTGCTTTCGGTTCCACAATGTCTATATACTATTGTGCGTATACTGATGCTTCCCACTTGATTATACAATTGTCACTACCCTACCCGCTTGTCATTAAAGCTTGATGGCCAATGCCAAATTGAAGCTCCAAATTATCACACTTTGTTAGCATCTTAAAAGGAGATTTGTCCCAACCTAACCTTGATAATCTAAATAACCACCTTGGTATTATTGTTGACAATTGAAATGTTAAAATTATTTTGAATAGTCAGGATCACAAGAATTCAAAGAAAACGAACTTCTTTAGGTTGATATCAAGCCAATAGAGTTTTGTTTCAATTTAGTTTGGCTTTCTATATTTACTTTTGGAAAGTACTTTTATAAGGTTCATATATGTTACAAAAATAAGAAAGAAGCCTTATTATTTATGATATTGTCTACTATTTCCCACTAAATTGTGTCTTTGGATTTATATACATGGAAAGCATTACTATGAGCCTAACACAAATGACAATAGTGTGGAATATAGAGAAAAAAGGAACACATCTTTTAACCACTCCATGTTAATGTTCTTAACATCAAACGTAGAAGCATATTAAAGAACGTGACAATAGTGTGGAATATAGAGAAAAAATCAGCACATCTCTTAATCATTCCATGTTAATGTCCTTAACATCAAACATAGAAGCATATTAAAGAATGTGTCTCTATTTTAATGTCCTTAACATCTATTAGAAATATGCATCCATTCAAGGTCGCCTACCTATGATTTGTCTCAACAACTTGGTGAAATCTAGCGAATCTTTGATGGTGAACCACATCCTAGCGGCCAACGCTCAATTTTGTGCTAAAAATCAATGAAAAAACCCAATTAAATAGTGATTTCGTGATGGGTTGGTTGGGCAATTTTTACGCAATTTAAACCTTTAAAATTGTTGAATATCACAATTGATTAAATCAAGATTTTTTGGGGAAAAAATTGTTTCAACCGAAGATTTTTAAAAAACTGTGATTTTTGTGATTTTTTGAGGATTTATGCTTCTATGATTTGGACAACACAACTACAAAACAACCAAAGATATGAAAAGGAATAACAACAAAGAGAAGCATTGGAGAAGAGATAGATAAGAAACCATATGAAACTATAGGAGACACATAAAACTAGATAAGCCTAATAAAGAAAACATTGAGATTAGAAGAGAAAAATATATAAATATATAATTTTTTTTAAATTTTAAAAAAAGGAAAAATAGATACCTAAATATTAATAAATAAGAAGAACATAATGGATATGGCAAATTATCTGAAGCAGGCAACAAGAATTTATATAAAAACAAAGTCAAGAATAAATGTAAACTCATATTAGAAGTAAATATGTATGCACATTTATGTCCTATTAGATGCATACAAAGTGTCACATTTTAAATTGAGTTAGGCAAACCAATAATTAATTCAGCATACAAATATCTAGTGTTAGAAATGTTAAAAATCTATACACACATAGGGGGTATGAATACTCTTATATTTATAACCAAAACTACAATATTCTTATACTTAAGAACATACTACAAGCCTATGCTCTTGAAAATATGGCACTATAAATGAGCAAAGCCTAAGAATATTGTTGGCGTAAAAACTAACACCTCTGGAGTGCAGGTTTGTACGGACAGCTATGCACACTGCGTAATGAGTGCTCTTCAAATTAGGAGGGGAAGCTCCCTCGTAGTGTTGGAATGCGTGGAAAAGAAAAGTAATCTAAGTCCTATCTTTTTGTTCTCAGCTGGAAGAGGCACAAGGTTAAGAAAACCAAGAACGTTGCAGCTAAGGATTTTCTGGTTTCGCAGATCATTAACTACAACTAAGCTATCTACTTTAAATCTATCCAGTTTCCTCAAGAAAACAGAGCATGAGGAAATGGAGCAAGGTTGACTATTTGACGATAAACAAGTATAGATTCTCAACTTGAATGGAAGGTGGCACATCTATCAGCTCAATCTAAACAAGTTTATTGATAACAACATCACATGATAAACTGAATACAGATTCTCTACTTGAAGGCAAGGTGGCGCATCTATCATCTCAATCCGAAATAAGTTTATTGTTCACAACAACACACGATAACCAAGTGCAGATTCTCTACTTGAAGGCAAGGTGGCGCAACTATCATCTCAATCTGAACAAGTTTATTAAGCACAAAACAGATTTATCTAAACTATGGAAAGAATTCACCATTACAATCGCATGAAACCCTATGTGGCATAACAATTGACCATAATAGTAAAGACGCATGAACAAATACCAAAAGAGCAATATTGAGGGCAAGGTAGGCACAGCATATATTTCTCTTTCAAGCAAAAGTTATTTACAAATGAGCAAAAACTCTTATTTATAGACATCAAAAGGTGTAGGGAACCCTAAAATCACCTTGAGTCAACTACAGTCTTGCAATGCATGCAAGATTTATTACTAAACCATAATAAAGCAAACTATACAGTTAACTGGAAAACTACCATCAGTTAACCGATACATCTAACCTAAATGGACAATGTGCAAGCATGCACGTCCTTATTTAAAGCAAAGTTAACTGGACACTACCTTCAGTTAACTAGAAACCCTAACCCTAACTCCTGTGAAGATAATTCCAAGGACGAGATAAGCATGTGTGAAATCAGTGAGTGAACTCAAGACTGAAAGTCGAGTTAACTGCTGCTCATGACTCAACCCTCGAAATTAACTGCAGGTTCCAACTGGCAGATCACACCATGTTATCTCGGTTCAACACCTTGTCCAGGAACAATCTCACTATCTTCTGGCACTTTGATGTTGTCCAAAGCAATAATTTGTTTCTTCAATTCTCTGTCACTTTCCTTAACTGCTTTTTGGCAGTTTCTAATATCTTCAATTGCTTTCTTGAAACTAGATGTCATCATAGAGATGTGATCCAGAATCTCCATCAAGATATCACGAACATGCTTCTGGAACTTAGTTTGCATAGCCTCGAGATCAGCGTAGGTACCATCTTCACGAAGATAATGGCATGGGATTTGAGTGACTTTGGCGGCTTCGTAAATGGAGTGATCTCTGTTCCTTTTGCAGCGTAACGCTTCATTGTCAACTGCTCTGATGAAAACCTAAATTAAGACCTATTTGGTCTTGAATTCAGTCTAGTTGAACTGCCTTCTGAAAAACTTGCCCGTTGATTGTGAACACGGCTATGTTCTGACAATTTTCTGAAGAGGCTGAAAAAGCTCTGGACAAGGCTAAAAATAGCTTACTGTGGGAAAGTTTTTCAAAATTTTTCTGAAACGTGGGTTTTGTGTAGAATCAAATTCTAAGCAAACCCAGATCAATAAAAATTCGAAAAAGTGAGTTTTAGCTAGGCATGCAGAGACTTTTCAATCGAGAAAAGTAGGGGTTTTTAGAGCTTTCTGGGGCAATTTTCCTTGAGAAAATCTGGAACATGGGTTTTATACACAACGGAATTTTGAACAAACCCAGATGATGCGATTTTCAAAAAGATGTGATTTTGGCCCACATGCAAAGAAATCTTCGGAAAAAAGCACAGAGCTTCAGAATGAAGGCTACGGGGCAATTTTCTCGAAAAAATCTAAGACATGGGTTTTGCTGCTGATGCTGAAATATGCGAACCCAGATGGTCAGATTTTGAATATTTTGCCGCTTTCTTTGACATGCGAAGAAAGTACCTAAGATGAGAAATAGAAGAAATAAGACAGAATAAAGAAGGTTTTATTTGCTCTGGTTCTGTAGAATTCGCCTATCTTTGTTTTTGAATTTGATGACACCTGCATGCAAACTGAAAACAAAGTTTGAAATTTTCTTCCTCTGAACAATCTGAATCTGTTGCTATGAAGAACACTGAATTCTGACACCTGTAGCACCTTTAAGCTGCTGCTCGCTCAAGAAGAATGAATATTTCAAAGCTTGTGATGAAGAAATAATGGACACCAATGCTTGAATAAATAGATTTTCATCACTGAAATTCACACAAAAGCATTAAACCTTGAAAAATGCGCTTGGCTTATGATTGGACCCCAATTTTAGTTAACTGAAACTAAAATAAACTAAATAAAGCACCATGCTTTAGTCATCCCTTTTTAGTCTTCAGTTGCAAAATTCATGCGAATTTGACTTCAGTTGACAATCTTTATTGAATTCGCCATCTTCACATGCTTTAAATTCACAATTAAGAATTAAAGCGTCCCTTTTCAGAACTTCACTTGACAACATTCATAAATTCGCCATGTTCAAAATTCATGCTTTAAATCTAAATATGGCGTCCCTTTTAAAAACTTCAGTTGACAAAAAGTGAAGTGCCAACTTCACCAAGTCTTCACAATTTCAACCAATTGCGCCATGCATGTGAACTCAAGTTGATTTTCGAGCATAAACTTCAGTTATCTCAACATGCAAACAAGTTAACTTAACATGCAAAGTCAGTTAACTCGACATGCGAACTGAAAGAACACTCAACATTCCAAAATGTGAACTGGAGATGACAACCCAAAAATCGTTCAGTCTAACTGAAGTCAGAACTCAAGTTAGGGTGCACCAGTCAACTTCTTTCGAAAAATCAACTTTGACCTCTCTAGACGTTTTCCAGACTTAGCCAAATTTGATGAAAATTCGGATTAAAACCTCTTTCAGGACCTCTGTTCATCCTCTGACACTGGCTGACTGACTCCACCGATTGACTGGCTGACAGGTGCATCGCAGAGCTGGACAAAAACTGATCAAAAGGTACCTTGAGACTGAACATCATAAAACTAAGATCTGAAGGGTCAAAAATCCAAGCACCTTTTTCAAAAGCTGCTCTTTTTCTCATACTTAGTCAAATTTTCTCATTTCCATCTTGTACGAAGGGAAAAACAAATCCTTCATAACTTTTGATTGACGAAGTTTCAAGACTGGATCACAGGTTCACTGCGGAGCTGACCTCATTCCACATGACAGCTGCAAAGGCACATTTCTCCAGAAAACACCATCTGAGGGGTGAAAATCAAGGGCGCCTTTTTGAAAAGTTGCTCTTTTTCCTCTAGACTTGGCCATTTCTGGAACTGATCAAAATAACATTAAAACTCCGACTGCAAGCTGCTGAATCATCTTCTGATTTGACGGAGACAGGCAACGGAAAGTTGAACGTAACACGGACAAATTGAACATCTGAGATCATCAAACAAAAGGCATTAAAGACTTGAAAAGCTCAGACGCCTTTCTAAAAAAGTTCTCTTTTGCTCATTCCTTGATATTTTGACTAAGATTTGACCCTACATTTGACCTCTGGTTCAGGCACTTCTGCAACTCAGATTCACGCACTGACGGATGCGTCGCGAAGCTTGAACGAATGTGAGATAAACATCCTGGGTGGCATTTAGCCAAAACCTTCATTTGACACCTCAAAAAGATGGGCGCCTTTCTCAAAAGCTGCTCTTTTCTCCAGTGTTAGCCAACTCTCGCTTTCCTCTCGTTTTGCACTATATCTTCTGTAACTTGCACGAAACAGGTCTGTTTGACAAGCCTAATAGCCCGTTGCGAAGCTGACGTGATACCGAACAAATGTCTGCTGGAGGTGACAAACCCTAAAAATAGGATCTGAGCCCCTAAAAGATAGGGCGCCCATTTGAAAATGTGCTCCCTTCTTCAGAGATAGAAAATTTTGATGATTTTCCTTCAGATTTTCACTTTTCTTAAATTTCTTCAGTAACAGACTGACATGACACTGACACCAACTCCATATTTAAAAAGCCCAAAAATGACCTTCTGACATCACTTTAACAAGATTAAGACTCAATTAAGCAAAATGCCTTAGTGAAGCAAAAATTTTGGTTTTGGGTACAACAAATATGCCAAACAAGACACATCTAAATATTCATAAAAGAAGGAGAAGAGCTATATATATTTATATATACTCATATATGTGTATGTTCTTTGGCAATTTTGTAGATTTGGCATTCGCATATATAGCATTTACTTGATTTTCTTCACGTGGGTATATATGCAATCTCAAGTTTTTGTGGATGTTGTATGTTCATAAATTCGAGAAAATTTTAGCATGTACATATATATAAGAGTATATAAATAGATATAGATCTTCTCTTTCTTTTATGAATATCTAGCTGTGTCTTAGTTGGCATATTCTTAGGCTTTGTTCTTTTATAGTGCCGTATTTTTAAGAGCATAGGCTTGTAGTATGTTCTTAAATATAAGAATTTTGTAGTTTTAGTTATAAATATAAGAGTAATCATTCCCCCTACGTGTGTATAGATTTTTAACACAAGTATAACATATATATATATATATATATTTGCTTCAAAATTAAGTATATTTATAACACTGTAGATTTGTATGCTGTCTTAATTATATATTTACTTCTAATATGAGTTTACGTTTATTCTTAGCTTTGTTTTTATATAAATTCTTGTTGCCTGTTTCAAATAATTTGCCATACTCATTAGGTTCTTATTAATTAATTTTTAGGTATCTATTATTCCTTTTTAAGTTTTTTAAAACTTTAATATATTTATATAGATTTCTTGTTCTTTATTAGGCTTATCTAGTTATATGCGTCTCTTATAGTTTCTTATTTGTCTCTTCTTAATTATCTTTGTAGTTATTCTTTTTCATATCTTTGGTTGTTTTGTAGTTGTGTTGTTCAAATAATTCCTTGTGCCTTGAACCATGTGAAACCTTTCCTTTCTCTTCTCTTTTTAATGTGTCTTGGTCTGCAAGTAATCATTTTTCTCCTGTAGCTCTCTCTTATCTTGATGATGGATCACGGAGTGTGATTTGAAATGTTGATGCAAAAAAATGCTAACACGATCTAATCCAGAAACATCAACAATCGGCATTATGGATTGTGGAAATCTGATATCATTAACAAAACAATTGTGTTATGGAAAGCTCCAATCTATCTTAGGAACTGAACAAATTTGCATCCAATATGAGGCTTATCCAAATGCTTTTCAGGTGGGTAACCTCATTTAGCATAATGGTTTTCTTGAAGAATGAGTATCAAGTTGCTTGTTCTAGTCATCCCTAGGTGTTATATCCCCCAAATCCTGTAAAACTGCTGTTGAGCATTGCTAGGTACCATCAAAATGTTCTCATTCTCAACGACACGATGAGGGGCAAAGGAGGGTATGAGGAGAGGGACGACATTTCAGTTCTGTGGGGGGGCTTGGGCCAAGATACAAATGGCTGATATGTCTCTGCAAATGGTCTCCAAGTTCTCTCCTCGTTAATTTGTTTAACAGACTGGATTGCATTTTTATAAATGGACTGGTAGGTAAGTGTTTGAGCTGTGTCTGGAGGGAGAGGGATATTGAGAGGAGTTGATGTCATGTCCCCTCTCCAAAGCTAAATAATTAATAATATTATTTTAAGTTGGACCTGACAATTTTATATTTAAGGGGCAACTTAATAATATAATTTTAATTAATTTAAAATGTGTTTCTTAAACACTTAATCATAAAAAGTATTTTTAAATACTTTGGAGTGAAATTTTAGTCCAAGGGCCCATTTTGGAAAGGTTTAAAGAGGTGGCCCTTGGCTTCATTTGACATCATGATTTCAAATGGCATTTTTCACTTCGGAGTTTGTGTTTGAATTTTGCATTGAAGGACAAAAAACCCTGGCTGTTTTAAGAGATTTAGGGGGATGAAAACCCTCTTGGTTTTCTACTTTGGAGGTGAGGATGAAACCCTTCATCTCTAGCATTGGCAATTCTGCACGGGGGTTGCATGATGAGCTAATTTGGAGATTTTTTTTTGCATATTTTTAGGTTGAGCAATCAAGATTTGCTAGCAGATGGTTTATTGCCATCGAGGGATCTAATTTTCAGCATTTTTAGACTTGTCCATCGCTTGAGTTACTGATTTTCATATTATTTTTGGAGCGCCAGCATTTGCATCAGACCCATACCATTCGCAAGGGAGATTTGGAGTAGCCACACATATTACATCATTAATTGTCAAATTGGAGGGCAATCAACATTGCAGGGTTTGTGCCAGCCATACAGTGGTTTGAGGGAGTTGTACTTATTGAGATTTGCTGCTGCATTCTCCTTTGACATTCTCCTTTCAGCAATACCAATCACAACCACTGCCATACACCTCCTTGCAGCAGATTGTAATCATTTGTTGCTAACTCCAGTAATTTCCAGACACGTATCTGCATTTTCAGTTCCCTACCAGTTTGTACAACATTCCGTACATGTGTATTTTAGTTGGATGGTGATGGTAGAAGTCTGAATTCATTGATCTATCATCCGTATAGCTGCTGTACCATAACATTTAGACAGCCTGTGAGTGGATTTGGCATTGTAATTCTGAAATTTTAGGTTACAGCCCTGTATAACAATATTGTATTGATTGCCATTAAATGAAATATCAGTTTGGGGTTACATATGATGATGTTTTGAGCACTTCTGTTTTGATACAAGTATTTCCATTCATTTACTGTTTGTAATCAACATTACAAATAAATTCCAGTCTGCTGTTTTCAGTTAGCTTTATCTAGAAAAGACAGTTTTTTTTTACAAAAATTAAAAATTTACAAAAAATATGTTTGGGGACATTACAATTTTGATGTAGATCTAGTTTGATATATGGAAGTGATAGAGAATTCATACATCATCAAAGAGAGAAAAAGAAAGAGGAAAGTATAGGTGATTGAAATAAGAGAGAAGAAACAAACTTCTAGGAAATTATCAATCGAAGTAATAGGGAGTTAGCTAGGGAGTTCCAAACTTCCCTGTGGGAGTCCATGTCTGATATAGCTCAAATCCTGAGGGGGTTAAATTACTATGTGAGTGCATCTAGGCCAATCTAAACATTGCAGAAGGAAGTAATTCAGCTACTAGTAGGGTTTTAATCAACCCTCCCACTTAGACTTTCTGGGCAATGTTTCTACAAAGAGAAGAAGATCCACTAGAGGAACAACAATTTCAGCCTCACATGGAAGATGATATGGCATGGTATCATGAATAATATAATGCTCTAAGTTAAGTAATCTATAATGACCTATCATTTGGTGAGTTCTATGATTTGAGGACAAAGAATGGGAATAGAAGAGAAAGGAGACGTCATCATGATCAGCCCTGAAAAGACATACAACATTGATTGGGTAAGATCACCATACCTACATATGATGGGTCAAACAAATGTTCAGCTAGGGCTTGGGTGCAAAACTTGGATATATACTTTTAATTAAATCTTATGTATGGAGAGGAGGCAACTAAGTTTGCTACCCTTCATTTAGAGGGTGTAGCTCATGAGTGGTGGTACCATGGCATAGCACCGTCACCACCTTAGAAGAATTTAGTCAAAGGTTGAGAGAAATATTTGATAGGAATGATCTGGAGGTTCATTTTAGAGAGTTAGCATAGCTGAAGCAAGAGGGAATAGTGAAAAATCTGTGGCTGAATTTCAACAATTATTTGTGATGGTATCGGATTTGATTGAAAGGAGACTTGGTGTTATTTATAGGAAGCCATCAAAAGAGCATTGAACAAGGAGACTTTAGTTGCTAAGAACAAATTTCAGTATAAGGAACCACCTCTAGCACTAGAAGAAACCATTGCCGAAGGAAGTTCCTCATCCGAAAGACATGCCAATAAGTTTCAACAAAGAAGAAAACACCAAAACTGAGTTTAGGAGGAAGAAATTGTGTTTCTCTTGCAAGGAGCCATGGGAGCTTGGACATCAATGTCTTGGTAGAGGACAACGCACTACATTGAGGTAGTTCTAGAGGAAGAATTAGAATTAGAGGATCTTGATCTTGAAATTTAAGAGATAGAGCATAGGGGAACCAAAAAAAGAGGAGGTTTTAGGAGGCGCTCTTGCCTCACTTTTAGGCCATCCTAAGTATCATTCTTTTAGAGTTAGTGTGAGATTGCTTGGGCAAAGGATAATAGTGTTGATTGATAGTGGAGCTACTCATAATTTTACAGATGAAGATTTGGTTTCTAGGAGAGGTCAAGACAAAGAAGTTTTGAGGGCTTCAATGCTATAGTTGTGGATGGTTTCAACATTTTGTGCACTAAGAAAATAAGGCAGCTCAACATCACCTTGGCAAGGCATGAAATGCATGATGACTTCTATGTTGTGGGATTATGAGAAATGACCATGGTTTTGGGTGTGCAATGGTTGTTTTCACTTGGAGAGTTCACCCTCAACTATCAAACTATGGAGCAAAAATTCAAATTGGACGTGAAGATGTAGTATTTTGTGGCATAGAAGAGGAAGCTCCAAAAGCGGCCATGGTTAAGAGGATGGAGCATCAAACCATTATTACATCTATAGGTGAGATATCTTCACATGATGATTTTGGTCTACTTTGGAACAGCCTTGCATGGTGCTTGATTTTGCACTTTCGAGATCGTCATTGGCTAGAGGTTACCATCAAGAGTTAAGGGAGAATTGTATTGGATGTATCCTTCCTATTGAGGAAGTTGGGAGCACCATAAGATCTCAAGGAGAGGTTCACATACTTATCAAAGTAGCACATCATGAGCATGGTGAAGTAACCTCAAATTTGGGTAGCTGTGCAAAGAATCACCAACAATGTATGAAGGGAGCAAGTGGCGATAGCTTCCTACTGTCAAATGATAGAGGAAACACACTTAGGACAGCATGAATCTAATTTCCAGCATTGATGCTGCTGTCACCACCATTATCAGCCACCACATCACTTCATTTACACTCATACAAATTCTGTTGTAGGGGTTTCTAGTCATGGGAAGGAGGATTTTTGAGTTCATGACTGCAAATGGAGAATTTTCAGTCCTTGTATGGCTATTCTTAGGCTCTACATTGCTCACATTTTTGATTTTTGCTGGAATTTCAGTTTTGTGGCCACTATACTATTGTTACATTGCTGGTTTTGAAAATATCAGACCTGGAATTGCTGTTATCAGTTATGTATAGCTGCAAATTTTCACATTTTGAGGGAGTTTCATCGTTGGATGATGTTGGTAGAAGGTTATAGTTGATAGGAACAAGCATTTGGGCTACCATAATATTGATTTGAGTATTTTAAGTGGTTTGTGGTTGTTGTAACTTGTTTCCAGCCTATATACAATCTGTTTTGCACCACATTTTGAAGGGTACAGCCTGCAACATCATTGGAGGACCCATTGGAACTCAAAGCTTTGGTTATGAAGCTCAAATAAGTTTTTTGGATTCTTCATCACATAGGAGGAGCCAAGTGGTGCATCAAAAACACAATGGTGAGTACATATGGCAGCCCTTGGCCTTGTGGGAGTTTGAGGATATCCTCAACCTTTGGGGAGAAGGTATTATTTGTCATCACACCAAAGAAGAGCATATTTTGGGTCAATGGCATTCTTTGCCTAATCCAAGCTTCAAAGGTGGGAAGGTACAATCATGCATCTCATCACAAGCATCCCAAAGGTTTAACATTTATATTGTTGCGAATTATGCAAACTCCTTTATTATTTCTCTTCACATGGCCAAAATGATTTTTGAAGAAGAGATTAAGTTACATGGTTTGCTTAACAATGCTATGGATGATGAAGATAGTAGACTCTGTAGTGCTTTTTGACAAAAGTTGTTACACTTGATAGGCATAGGATTTAAACTTTATGGACACTACAACATAACTCATCATATTGGCATGGTGATACTTGAGCATCTAGGTTTGCAATTGCTTGAGGGAAAGCAATTCTGGGAAGTGTGGATAGTCATGCCCCCTTTCCAAAGCTAAATAATTAATAATATTATTTTAAGTTGGGCTTGACAATTTTATATTTAACGGGCAACTTAATAATATAATTTTAATTAATTTAAAAAGTGTTTCTTAAACACTTAATCATAAAAAGTATTTTTAAATACTTTGGAGTCAAATTTCAATCCAAGGTCCCATTTTGGAAAGGTTTAAAGAGGTGGCCCTTGGCTTCATTTGACATCATGATTTCAATTGGCATTTTTCACTTTGGTCTTTTATGTTTGAATTTGCATTGAAGGACAAAAATCCTTGGCTGTTTCTAGAGATCTAGGAGGAAAAACACCCTTATGGATTTCTACTTTGGAGGTGAGGATGAATCCCCTCATTTCTAGCGTTGGCAATTCTGCACAGGGGTGGCATGATGAGCTGATTTGGAGACTTTTTGCATATTTTCAGGTTGAGCGATCAAGATTTGCAATCAAATAGTTTATTGCCAACAAGGGATCTAATTTTCTGCATTTTCAGACTTGTCCATCTCTTGAGTTGCTGATTTTCATATTATTTTTGGAGCGCCAACATTTGCATCAGATCAGTATGTAAGAATCCCAACTAGATCCTGACCCAAACTGAACTGTTTTTGGTTTGGTTTATGAATGTTTTGTTGCCCAGATTTGCATAAAACATTAAGATAACAGATATGCAAGAAATGCAATGATTTTTGGAATTGAAACAACCTTCTATTTTGCAAAACAAGTCTGATACAATTATTTGCAGGTCTGACTTTTATTTTCAGACTTTCACAATACTCAGAAAATGATTATAAATGATACCAATGACAACCACAAAACATACTCGTTGATAGCTCCTTATATTATATGAAATAGATGATACAATAATGCCAAAATAAGAATGATAGGAGCAGCTGCTGCTATAGTCTCCAGCTATGACTGAGTTGCAGAAAGGGCTCCAACAACTCCTCAAAATGGATGGCCAAGGCTGAAGATGTGAAGTATAGCTACAAAACCAGCAACTCCTTCAACTGGAATATATTGATATGCCAAAAATAGATGCGAAGACTGAATTTAATAGATCACATTTAAAGATGCAATTTCCAGCCACCAAACTGGAAACCCTAGTTGCCCAAAATCTTCAAACTTCATGAAACAAATGCTATTTCACTCAAAAATGTCCCTAGTCTGGATTGCCCAAGGTAGATTTGCTCAGAGAAATCTGTAGATCTTCAAATCTGATTTTTGACCAGGAACTTGTCTTCAAACCCTAGCTGTAAAATGCACCAAGCTTGCACAATTTTTCCCTATGATGAAACTTGAGTGATTTCACCTCTCAAACAAGGGTAAGGGAGCATTACCAAATCCAACTCAAGGGAACACCACCTTGAAGAAATTCTGAAACTTATTTCAGGCAAGAGAAAACAAGTATCAATGCAAAACATAATAATCTCACAGCCTTCCATGCCTTTAAATAAGGCTTCTAGTCCAAACCGGCCTTAGAAGAGAATCTGATTTGTTTTCAATAAAATATTCAATAACTTCATGGCTAAGGCACGTAAACCGCCCTTAGGGAAGATCTGATTTTACTTAATTAAAATACTCTTTGCCTTCTTCTCCAAGGCACCTAAGTCGTCCTTATCCAAGGATCTGATTTTATTTATTAAAATATTCAATTTCTTCTTGGCTAAGTTTCCCCAAACCGTCCTAGGAAGATCTGATTGCCTTTTAGCCTTTTTGAGTATTTTAAAATTCTATTTTGGAAGCTTCCTTGAGCCACCCCAAGGAAGAGATCAGATTTGATCTTAAAATACTAATTTTTGGTAGCTTCTCCCTTAAGTCACCTAAACCGCATAGGAAGGGGAAACTTCTAGAAGCTGATCAGATTTGATGAGGTCAACTCACCTCCTTGCTTGCTTGTCCTTGTTTGCTTGGTCTTGCAAATAGACCTCCTTGCCTGCTTTGACTTGGAGTAGACCTTCTTGCTTGCTTTGACCAACAAGTAGACCTTCTTGCTTGCTTTGACCTCCTTGTGTGCCATGAGATAATGTTAAAATAAGATCAACAGTATGCTTGCTTGGTTAAGGATAATTTCTAAACACCAAAATTTGATACACTTGGCCAAAATCATTCCATTTATTTTGCCTTCTAACCCATGGGAATGTTGGATGGGTTAGAATCTAGTCATCATGATGTCACTCCGAGAATGGGGACATTACAGTCCTCCCTTCCCGGGATTGTTTTCCCTTAAACAATCTACACCTGCATACCAAGCCATTGCCAATTGCATTTGTATGCCGACCACCCGGATCCCAAATTAGTCTCAGTAATTTTGCTTTGCCAATCCGTTGCACCCCTCTGATATAACTGATTTCAACCATATTGTCATGTTGCTATACCCTGGAAGATACGCCATCACTCATGAAAATTCTTGGATCCCAGGTTTGTGAGTCAGAATACACCCCAAGAGTGTCTGGGTAAGCATGCCTGCATAAGTCCACCAAAGGGAGTATCCTCAAGTTGCTATCAACTCCTTGAAACATAACTATCCACGGGAATGCTCCACCTCGATCCCATAAACAAAATGGCCATCCATCATCTCCTAAATTTGAGGAATCCTGCTGCTCTAAATTGGCTAGAGGAAGAATACCCAACTGACACAACATTACTTGCCTATCTTGTATCTCCACATATAAATCATCTTGGAGAGGCAAACTGGAAAACCTGTAGGATTTGGTTCCTTCCATAAAAGGAGGCATCTCATACCAACCCTTCATCCCACTTTTATGCATTAAACGTAACATCAAGTTATCAACAAGTGGGTTGAAAGTAAAAAAGTATGCATACCGCATTGTGTAATCACAAAGGACTGCATCAACCGATTCCGACGAAGGTATTGAACCAACTGTAGGACTCCATATTTGACCATATGCATCTGGAGACTCACGATGTGAAGCATGAAATGTAGGATTTGCGTTATTAAGTGCAGGTGGTATACCAAACCCAACTAAGGCATACTCATGCTCTATCCTTGTGTTAACTTCATTAATAACCTCAGTGATAGTGGAGCTATTGGTATTACTGGATATTGTATCATCACTATCAGATTCACTAGTCACAACATAGTATGGTTCACCCTATTTAGCTCTATCTTGCTGCCCAACAAGCATGAAGGTATGATCTTTATCTGGAAGTAACTGTAAGAAATCTGCTTTAACCCTTCCTAGTGCATGCCTAATGGTTTGTAGGCTTGTTGGTGAAACTCCATCCTTAGGCCGGTGTTGTATGAGATACTCAATGATTTTTTCAATCCTATCAAATTGGCTCAAGGCTTGAGCAACCGCCTCCCCCTCAGTGTACACACTCTTAAGAACTACACCAAGAGGTGCAATCTGCTGAAACTGATCTGCATTACCAATAAGAACTACACCAAGAGGTGCAATCTGCTGAAACTGATCTGCATTACCAATAGGGTGTGCCCCCTTGTCTTCCAATGCTGATTTGAGATCAGCGACACACTCCCTAGCAAATTCGGATGGGGTGTTTATCTCATGGTAGCTATCACCAACTTCACATGAGCATGTCTCCTTATGTGTTTGTTGTCCATCTATAAGGGCTGCTACAAGAGGCAGATTTTCTGATTGTGCTGATGTAGAATGAACTAGATTCAACTCCACACAATGCTCCTTCTGATTTTTAGCTTCTTGAAGTGCTACTTGAGTGACTTCCAATTCTTCCCTAGTCTTCATAAGCTCGTAAAAGAGATTATCCACTTCTTCCTCCTTTCTTTTCAATGCTTCAGAATAGATTGCAGCAAGGTCAAGGAGGTGATCAAGATTTGAAAGTAGATTTAAGTAAATCTGATTTCATTACTTCCATTGCTGTTATGATCACCTGAAAATCTGGATGAGAAGATTCTTCTACTCCCTTATGTCTCCTCTCAAGTTGATCCTTCCATAGGTGATTTTCTATCAATTTGTGAGTGTTATCAATATGAAAAAGTGCTGCAATAATCTTATCTTCGCTCACTTTCAATTGATTCTCCAAATTTGACTTGTGAACCACACTGGATTTAACAGATGAGATGGGTGATTGACCCTGAAGAACTTGACTCTCTCCAAGGTCTTCCTCTATAATTTCTTTTTTTGCCTCTTGCTGATTTGGAGCTAGGGCAGCATTTATTCCAATCATAAAATCATCCTCTTCACCATCCAAATCATCCAACACATGAGATGATAGCATACTATCCTCAAGTAGTAGAAGAGGGACAGCGTTCCGAGCAACCATAGAACTATTAGGAGAATGCATCTCCTCACAAGGTTCATCAATGATGACTTCTAGGTTACCCAGCAAGAGACTCTTGCTCTCATTACCTTCATCCGCAATTGGTTCTTCAATTTCCTGAACTTCATGGTATTCATCTTCATCTTCAAATTGACAATCAGCATTATGCAACTCTGAATCTGTATTAGGGGTCTCCTCATCATCAAATATGTCCTCTATAAGATGTGCCTTACCTTTCCCAAGGTGTGTGACATACTGGAATTTATGTGCTCTTTTAGCTGCCATAGCTGTCACCAAACTGATCCATACCCTCGCCTCCTTAGCTGATATGATTTTTGCTTCTATCCAACTCCATGGTGTGGTATCCATGACATACCAAACATTATCAAATTGTAGGATCTTCTTGGTAAGAAACCTCCAAGTCTTCTTGAACAGCTCTCCAAAACAAAATGATTCATATGATCTTAGCAATTGTCCTTCCATTGTAGACGATGCATGACTAACCAAAATGAAACCAATAATGTTCCATTCCACACAAATGGACATAACACTTGTGGCCGATCCGTCAAGTGTGTGACCAACTACTCCACCTAACTCTATAACTTGAGCCTTTAATGGATTCTCAACTAGAGGTAACTCATGAGTCTCAAGATGTAAATTAGGTACACAAATAGGATTTTCTGAATCATGCTTCTTCTCTTGTTCACACTCATCTACACGTTTTTCTTGTTTGCTTACCTCAAGACGCTCCTCCTCTGCATGCTCAACTTCTACACATTCTTCCCTTGGAAGAAATAATGATCGAAGATAGGCTTCTCTTCGTTGTCTTGCTTGATCTATGTGATTGACTTGTTCCTTGATTTCTTGAAGGCGCTGTATTGCTTGGGCAGCCAACAACTTTTCCTTCTTAGCTCTTTGTAACCAACTATCACACAAGACTTGAGTTCTCTTGACATCTTCCATGGTAGGATGTATAAAATCAGAACCTTTGTGGCTTGAATCACAATACATTCCTCATGTTTTACACACAAAATTTCAGTGCTAACATGGGAAGACTCTATAACATTATCATCTTCATATGATTGATCTATAACCTCATGATTATGTGACGATAATGGACTGTCGTTTGTAATCAGCAAATCAGAATTATCATCAAACCTATTTGTGGTGTCTTCATGTGCATTAACAATACCATCTTCAAGGTCACCCAACTCACAATTTGATTCCTTGCAATTACTATGTAGAGTTGGTGAGATAATGCTTTGCTCAAATAATGGATCATCTACAAAATCCATACCTTCATGCGGCTGATCAAGAACAATCTCTACATCACCAATGTAGAAATTCGTGTATACTTCAGTTGTAGAAGAGGCAAGTAATTCTCCTTCTTTTGTAGATGCTTCATGTGTTTCTTCTTGTAAGGATAATGGGGCCACATTAGAATCATTACAAGATTCTATACTTTTATCCCCATGTACTAAATCAGCATGTTTCTCAAACTCCTCATGAAGATTTTTGCAAACCTCACTAGTAGTTTTCCTATCCTCTTTTTGTGCGAATAGATCAAGAGCTATCCCGTGGTATTGTTTCTTTGCCAAATCAGTCTTGTAGTGTAGCCTGGGATGCAAGTCCATGAAATCAATGAAAGGTAAATCTTTCTTAACAGATTGAGGGAGAGTATCATATTCTTTAAACATGCTAAATATTTCGTCCCTTTTATCCAGTTGTGTTGAATCTTTACTTGTAGATGTGGGTGAGTCATTAGAGTGCCTGGATTGTTTCGAAAGAGAATCTTCATAACGCTGCAAATTATGAGCTAACTTCTGTTGTGTTTGAGCAAGGTCCTTCATTATTTTTTCCAAGCTAGGTGCCTTTTCCTTCTTTGATGAAGTAGGTAGGAAGGTAGGTAACAATCTTCCATCTTTAATTCTAGCCATTGACTCAACTGAAGTTTAAACAACTTATTTTTTTATACCCTCAAGCTGGCAGGATCCTGGCTCTGATACCACTGTAAGAATCCCAACTAGATCCTGACCAAAACTGAACTGTTTTTGGTTTGGTTTATGAATGTTTTGTTGCCCAGATTTGCATAAAACATTAAGATAACAGATATGCAAGAAATACAATGATTTTTGGAATTGAAACAACCTTCTATTTTGCAAAACAAGTCTGATACAATTATTTGCAGGTTTGACTTTTATTTTCAGACTTTCACAATACTCAGAAAATGATTATAAATGATACCAATGACAACCACAAAACATACTCGTTGATAGCTCCTTATATTAGATGAAATAGATGATACAATAATGCCAAAATAAGAATGATAGGAGCAGCTGCTGCTACAGTCTCTAGCTATGACTGAGTTGCAGGAAGGGCTCCAACAACTCCTCAAAATGGATGGCCAAGGCTGAAGATGTGAAGTATAGCTACAAAACCAGCAACTCCTTCAACTGGAATATATTGATATGCCAAAAATAGATGCCAAGACTGAATTTAATCAAATCACATCTAAAGATGCAATTTCCAGCCATCAAACTGGAAACCCTAGTTGCCCAAAATCTTCAAACTTCATGAAACAAATGCTATTTCACTCAAAAATGTCCCTAGTCTGGATTGCCCAAGGTAGATTTGCTTAGAGAAATCTGTAGACCTTCAAATCTGATTTTCACAATTAGGAGTAGAAACTTATTTCTGACTTACAAATGAGAGAATGAGGTCTTACGACTCAACACAAAATTTTGTGCCTTTACAAACAGAGGTAATAAATTCAATTCATTCTTACAAGAGAAGAGAATGATAGTATTCCGACAGTAATGGAAAGATTCCAACAGTTTGTTAAAGTTCCATTTAATTGAAGACGGAATAGAGTTTAATGATCTGACCAGGTTCAGGCATAAGAACAAAGCATGATGAAGACTTCAACTTAAACATTGACGAAATAAATTACAGGGCATTTCGAGTGCATGATCGTATAAGTCAGGTACAAATCTAATAAATAAAGGTTAATTCGAGTGCAAGACCGAATAACAAAACAAATTCATAACTATTAAGGAAAAATATTTCGATGGACATGGCTTCGAAATTTTGCATGGATTCGATAACATAATACTTCAATTAGGACGTCGAATTCAATGAATTTACTAATCATTGCATGACGAATTCAAGAACGATGTAAAGGACTTGCAATGCAAAAGATTTAACAAATTTAATGACACTCATTGTGTGCCTGGAGACGCGAATCTTCAGCTCGAGAATTCTTCTAGCGTCTTCACCCAGTAAATAGGACGTAAGCTACAGAAGTTCGATTCTTCTCAATTTAGAGAAAAGTAGCTGTGACGATTTTCTTGAAGCGTAGAATGTTTTCTTTTCCTCACATCAGAATGATAGTGATGAAAGCAAGAAGACGACGCTCGATCATGGAAGGCCAAATAGAAAGAATGCAACACCAAAAGCCAACAGGAAGAGAGGAAGGAAGAGAATGAAGAAGAATGTTTATTTTTTCCAAAACCATTACCCCAAAGGCGAACAAGACTCTTGATATGCGTCTGCATGCCTTCTCTTCTTGGACGTTTCAACCAAGAATGGTGGCCAGGGTGGCGGGGAGTTACCGCCTCCCATCTACACTGACGACAAGAACTCATTTTATTATTATTAACCTTAATATTTAATCATCGGATTTAGGGGCTGAAATTATTATTAGCTTTAATATTTTATTCATTTATTATCTCTTAAGATGTGCTCCAAGAGTTTACTACATGATTTCCAAAGGAGAACGTTGGTGTTCAATTAACATTGCTTTGTTTTAAAATTATTTAATTAAGTGAGATATAACCCAAGGTTACGACTTCAATGTAGCCACCTTACACCAACTCGTGACTTGATGGTAATTTGATCCTCCATAGACTACGACCTCTCCTTGATGATATTCCCCTTTCCCTTGAGGTGTTGGCAATCCTGTAACCACTTGACAAAGAAATAGGGTTAGACCGTTCTCGGTATCATTTATAAAATAAAAACTCTTCAACACATTCACTATATACATATATAAGAAAATCATCCATAATTGCAGTTATAACAAATAAATTAAAAATTCTTTTCTCAATTTCACATTCTCATGAAAGGTAGTTAATCACAACTAACATAACGACCATAATTACATTGCCATAATCTTGTTCAAGACAAAAGGGATGTAACATACTTCTCCCCTTAAGAATCATCGTCCCCGATGATTGTTTATTTAAAAGTTCAGGTCTGAAATCATAAATATATATAGAGTTCTTAATTGTTCATAAATAAATAAGAAAATCTCTGAAGGATTTCATCATAATCCTCTCATGTAGCATTTTCCTCTGAATACTGGTCCCACTGGACCTTGCATTGTACCACCTCGCGGTTACGTAAGCGTAGCTTACATACCTCAAGTACTATGAGTGGCTCGATTGTGATCACCCCAGGATCCTGCACCTGTAAGGAATTCTAGTCAATCATATGGTCAAATTCTACATAGTACTTCTTAAGATAGGAGACATGGAATACATTGTGCAATCTGGCAAGAGCCGGAGGTAGAGCAATTTTGTATGCTACTGGGTTGATAACTTCCAGGACTTCAAAAGGTCCTACATATCTTGGGGCTAGTTTAGAGGTTTTTCCAAATTTGATAGAGCTTTTTTGAGGTTTAACTCGCAAGAGAACTTTCTCTCCAACCACAAATTGCCTAGGGGTTTGTTTTGCATCAGCGTAGCTCTTCTGCTGATCATTGGCTTCCTTCAACCTCTGTTTGATTAACTTAACCTGTTCTTCCATTTCTTGAAGCATCTCGGGTCCTAGAATGATTCTGTCCTCCATTCTATTGCAATTGATAGGTGTTCTGCACTTCCTGCCATACAGTGCTTCAAAAGGTGCCATTTTGATCTTCCCACTTATATTGCTGATCCATGCAGTACATTCTTAATAGGTCTTCCAAGATCTGATTTACTCTTTCTGTTTGCCCATCAGTTTCAGGGTGATAAGTTGTACTAATATTTAGTTGAGTTCCCAGAGCAAAAAATAGAGTTTTCGAAAACCTGGATGTCATCCTGGCATCCTTGTCAGAAATAATCTTTTCTGGAACTCCATGAAGACGAAAAATTTCTTGCACAAACTTTCGAGCAATCACAGAAGCCCAATCTGTCAAATTTCCGGGTATGAAATGTGCTACTTTGGTGAGTCTATCCACTACTACCAGTATTGCATTATGTCTGCTCCTCATCATTGGTAATCGTACAAAATCCATAGTGATGATTTTCCATTTCCAATCTGGTACACTGTGAGGTTGTAACAATCCTGCTAGGTGCTGGTGCTCTACCTTAACCTTCTGACATTCAAAACATCCTGCAACAAATCTGGCTGCATCCTTTTTCATTCCCTTCCAGAAATATAAATGTCTGACATTGGCCAACATTTTGGTTACCCCTGGATGACCTGAGTATGGTGCTGTGTGAACCTCCTTCCATACCAATTTCCTTAGTTCTGTTGAGTTTGGTACATACATCCTACCCTTATATCTCAAAAGTCCATCTGCTTCAATTTGGAAACCCTCATATTTAGGCTCTTGTGAGTTTGCCTGTAGAGGTTCACGAACTTGCTGGTAGAATTCATCTTCATTCAATTTCTATAGTACCTGAGCTCTAAAATTTGTGTTGATTGACACCATGGAAGTTATATGTTTCCGTCGGCTTAGAGCATCGGCTACTCTGTTCTCCTTGCCCTTAATGTAACTGACCTCAAAATCATAATCTGAAATTAACTCCATCCACCTCCTTTGGCGAGCACTTAAATTAGGCTGAGTGAATATATACTTTAAGCCTTGGTGGTCTGATTTGAGTTCAAAAGTCTTCCCTAACAAGTAATGTCACCACATTTGCAGGGCATGCACAATAACTGCTAACTCTAGATCATGAGGTGCATAATTCTGCTCATACCGCTTCAACTTCCGAGATTCATAAGCCACTACCTTCTCATCTTGCATTTATACTCTGCCCAATCCTTCACCAGACGCGTCCGTAATAACTACAAAATGACCATTAGGGTCTGGTACTACCAAAATTGGTGCAGTTGTTAATTTCTCCTTCAATGTATTAAATGTTTCTTGACATTTCTCTGTCCATTCGAATCTTTTTCCTTTTCTTTGAAGAGAGGTAATGGGGTGGGCGATCCTAGAGAAATTTCTTACAAACCTTCGATAATACCCAGCCAATCCCATGAAACTTCTAACCTCATGCACATTTTTCGGTACTGGCCATTCTACTATAGCTTTTATCTTTGCAGGATCCACTGCTATTCCTTTAGCTGATATTATATGCCCCAAGTATTGTACCTCTTTCTGAAAGAAAGTGCATTTTGATAATTTTCCATAAAGTTTATGTTCTCTCAATCGTTGCAGAACCACTCGAAGATGCTGAAGATGCTCATCCTCGTTTTTGGAATAGATAAGAATGTCATCGAGGAAAACCAACATAAACTTGTTGAAACAATCACGGAAAATACTGTTCATTAGGTTCATAAATGCAGTTGGGGCATTGGTGAGACCAAATGGCAAAACTGTAAATTCATAATGACCATACCTAGTTTTGAAGGCTATTTTATGAATGTCTTCTTTCAATCTTAGCTGATGATATCTTGACCTTAAATCTATCTTGGAAAACACTGCTGCCCCTTTCATTTGATCAAAAAGATTGTCTATTCTGGGCAAGGGGTATTTATTCCTGATGGTGAGCTTATTCGACATACGATAATCTATACATAGACGAAGTGTTCCATCCTTCTTCTTGACAAATATAACTGGTGCTCCCCACGGTGATACGCTAGGTTGAATCAATCCCTTATCCAGTAATTCCTGCAATTATGCCTTTAGTTTCATTAGTTCCATGGTGGTCATTCGATACGGTGCCTTAAAAACAGGCTCAGCCCTTGGGACTAAATCTTTAGAGAAATCAAACACCCTTCTTGGTGGTAACTTAGGTAATTCCTCCGGAAACACATCCTGGTATTCCCGTAGGTAAGGATATTTTTCATGCGAAGGTTTCTTCCTTAAGGTCAGTTTCCATTTCCTCTTCCTTTGTGTGTGCATTATCAAATCATCATACATAGGCTTTCCTTGTACTCCCTAACTTCTTCCATTTTAACCGCAAATACTTGACATCCTTTTCTTTTATTTCTTTTTAATTGCATAGCTAAAATTTGCCGTACCTTAATCTCTCGTGGTACTCCTTGAATAAACACCGGGTTTCCTAAGTCATCCACACACTCCACTGTCTTTGCAAAACAATCAACCTTGGCCCTATGCTCTCTTAACCAATTCATTCCAATGATCACATCATAGGAACCCAGAGGTGCCACATAAATGTTAATTTTTGTGGTGAAGCCTGGAAATTCTACCCTAGCTTCAGTGGCTCTGGTGTCTATTAAAATGGTTATCGGGTTCCTGTAAAGCATACCTGGAGTTTCAATGGGTGTGACCTGATATTTCGCCTGCTTATTATCTACTGCTGCATGAATCCTTTGTTGGAAAGCTGTCTATTGAGGTGGTAGAGGCTTTCGTTGCTGCTGTCCATTCTAATTCTTATTAGGGCATTGGTTAGCGTAATGCTCTCCTCCACATGTAAAGCATCCCCCTGGTGGTCCCTTCTTTTCTGGACCTTTGTTTGAATTAACTTCATCCTTCCTAGTGCTGTTATTTCCCTTCTTATCCTTCTTGTAGTCATATTGATTGTTCTTAAAGCCCTTCCTTTTGAAATTATGAGATGATTGGTTCCATTTGACTTTGTTGTGGTTTTTATCCCTGGAAGAATCATCCTTTTTTGACCTTTGCTCTCGCCGCACAACTTTTTCATATGCTTCATCCATAGTTCGTGGTGTCAAAACATCCACTGGACCCCCTATGCGGTTGTTCAACCCCAATATGAACTTTCGAACACGAAAATTTTCATCTTGCTAGTATTGCGGAACATATTTTAACAGACGGGTATACTTTTCCTAGTACTCATTAACAGTTAAGGGTCCTTGCTTGAGATTTTCAAAGTCCAGTAGCTTTTGATCGTAAAATAACTGTGGAAGCCATCTTTGACGAAAAATTCTCACAAACTGATCCTAGGTCACTTCTGCTACTTCCATACCCATTTCAGCCCTTTAATTTTCCCTCCAAGTAGTGGCTTGTCCAACCAATTGATAGGCTGCCCAAGCTGCCTTGGAATTATCAGAGTAATCCCTTAGCTCAAAATATTTCTCCATTTCAGTCAACCATGCCTCGGTAGCATCTCCTGAAGCGGAGCCCTCAAACTTTGGGGGTTTGATCTTTTTCATATCTTTAGCAAGTTCATTGGTTAAACGGCTTCTCTTGTTTCCCAAGCTCAAAATTTTAGAATTATCTTCGTGTTGGTCACTCTGGGTTTCTGACCTTTCATCTCTCATATTTGATTGCCCTTCTACTTTCCTTTCTAGGCTGACTAGTTGGGCCTGAGTTTCATTCATCAGATTCAATAGTTGATCTAATTTTGCCATAGGATTGTTGTTATACTGATCCCCTCTGAACCCATTTCCAGAATTATCCATTCCAATGAAGTTCCTGAAGATGTTGGTAATTCTAATTAGTCTTTGTTTTTTAATTTATTTCAATAGTTTGCTCAACATAAGTTAATGAAGTTTCCATTGCAGATAAACAATCAAATATTTTCTGACTTTTGTTACCCAAGTCAATTACTATAAGATTTCAAGCAAAATAGTTTACAAAATTTGGTTTAGATTCAATTCAAGAATGTTTACAAAATGACTTATCACTTCCTGTGATAGATTCAATACAAAATTGTTTGCAAAATAACTATCACTTCCTGTGATAGATTCAATACAAAATGTTTACAAAATGACTATCACTTCTTGTGATAGATTCAATACAAAATGTTTACAATATGACTATCACTTCCTGTGATAGATTCTAATACAAAGATGTTTAGGCATCATTGTCACTATTTGTGATAGGTTCCTCCTGATCACTTAACTCAGAAAATGGTACAAGTCTGTATCCGGGAGTTGGAATATGACCTTCTTTAGATGTTTTCAGTTCGGTTTTATTATTCAAAAGGTTCTCAGTGCTGGTTTTGTTTATTTCAGCAAGAATGGATGACTTAACAGTTTCCTTCCTAGAGGTAGTCCATATTCTTCTTTCTCTCCGAAGTCTCTTCAGAGCTTCAACTATTGTTTCCGAATCCGAGGGAAAAGAGCAGCTGGAATAATCATATCTAAGTTTGATTTTCCATAGCCGGATGGAAACGGGGTCTCGGATCTTCTTCCAGGGTGTTTTTCGCATCTTCATCCTGGAGAAACACCGACGGTTGATTTCAGTTTTCTATGTTTGCATGATGAGCCACGAGGTTTAGTGCGGAACCTGGTAGCTTTGATACCATATGTAACATACTAGCTATTCTACAGTTTAAGAACGATAACTAACTACGAAATTCAGCTGAAGTGTAACTAACTAGTTTTCCTTACGAGAGTTTCCTTTGCAATAACGAATAGGAAAGATAAATAAACTGAACATTAACTACTTTAACATTCATCAACTAACTTCTAGTTTTTTTTCAATTTTAGTTGAAAGGAACAATTAACAATTTATATAACTGAATACCATAGTTGGTTAAGAACTAACTTTTCCATTACTTTCAAAATGAACAGAGCATTAATTACAACAATGAAATAAACATTATAAAGTAAATATAACTGAAATAATGAGAGAGAGAGAATTATAGAAAGTACAGTCAAAAGACTTCTTGTTGGAATGCTTAATCAAGACTCAGTCTTCAAGGGAAAAGGCAATATCATCAAGGGCTTTTCCACCCAACCAAAGACCTACTGGTCTCCCGTGTTTCTTCAACTAAAGAAACCCGACCATTCACGAGGGTAGTCAATAAAGGATCTCACAAGTTACCAACATGCCATCTAAGTTTGGTGTCAAGAACCTATACTGCCCTGGTCGATCCTTCACTATAGGTTCTCCTAACTAGAAAGACCGTTCTGACCAAGGGTATATCTGATTCTTGATGGCTGACTAATGCTTATTCAAAGCATCATAACCTTGGCCAAGGATTTTATCAATAATGAGCACATTTCTCGTGCTGTCAACACTCTCACCCTTACTCGACATTTAAATTCTTAATCCATAGTGTTTATATTATTAGAGACTTAACTCTTAATTCTTCTTTTCAGAATCAGGAGTAGAAACTTATTTCTGACTTACAGATGAGAGAATGAGGTCTTATGACTCAGCACAAAATTTTGTGCCTTTACAAACAAAGGTAATAAATTCAATTCATTCTTACAAGAGAAGAGAATGATAGTATTCCGACAGTAATGGAAAGATTCCAACAGTTTGTTAAAGTTCCATTTAATTGAAGACAAAATAGAGTTTAATGATCTGACCAGGTTCGGGCATAAGAACAGAGCATGATGAAGACTTCAACTTAAACATTGATAGAATAAATTATAGGGCATTTCAAGTGCATGATCGTATAACAAGTTAGGTACAAATCTAATAAATAAAGATTAATTCGAGTGCAAGACCGAATAACATAATAGATTCATAACTATTAAGGAAAAATATTTCGATGGACATGGCTTAGAAATTTTGCATGGATTTGATAACATAATACTTCAATCAGGACATCGAATTGAATGAATTTACTAATCATTGCATGACGAATTCAAGAACGATGTAAAGGACTTGCAATGCAAAAGATATAACAAATTTAATGACACTCATTATGTGCCTGGAGACGCAAATCTTCAGCTCGAGAATTCTTCTGGCATCTTCTCCTAGTAAACAGGACGTAAGCTACAAAAGTTCGATTCTTCTCAATTCAGAGAAAAGTGTCTGTGGCGATTTTCTTGAAGCGTAGAATGTTTTCTTTTCCTCACATCAGAATGACAGTGATGAAAGCAAGAAGATGGCGCTCGATCATGGAAGGCCAGACAAAAATAATGCAACACCAAAAGCCAACAGGAAGAGAGGAAGGAAGAGTGCGTTTGAGATGAAAGCAAGAGAATGAAGAATGTTTTTTTTTCCAAAACCATTACCCCAAAGGCGAACAAGACTCCTGATATGCGTCTGCATGCCTTCTCTTCTTGGATGTTTCAACCAAGAATGGTGGCCAGGGTGGCAGGGAGTTACTGCCTCCCATCTACACCGATGACAAGAACTCATTTTATTATTATTAACCTTAATATTTAATCATCGGACTTAGGGGCTGAAATTATTATTAGCTTTAATATTTTATTCATTTATTATCTCTTAAGATGCGCTCTAAGAGTTTATTACATGATTTCCAAAGGAGAACGATGGTGTTCAATTAACATTGCTTTGTTTTAAAATTATTTAATTAAGTGAGATATAACCCAAGGTTACGACTTCAATGTAGCCACCTTACACTAACTCGTGACTTGATGGTAATTTGATCCTCTATAGACTACAATCTCTCCTTGATGATATTCCCCTTTCCCTCGAGGTGTTGGCAATCCTACAACCACTTGACAAAGAAATAGGGTTAGACCGTTCTCTGTATCATTTATAAAATAAAAACTCTTCAACACATTCACTATATACATATATAAGGAAATCATCCATAATTGCAGTTATAACAAATAAATTAAAAATTCTTTTCCCAATTTCACATTCTCATGAAAGGTAGTTAATCACAACTAACATAACGACATAATTACATTGCCATAATCTTGTTCAAGACAAAAGGGATGTAACAAAGAATAAATATTATGTGATCCTTCTAATGTGAAAGGTTGTGATTCCCTCAGTAATAAGATGCTAAAGGGAGATCATTTCCTTGTGGAGAAATTATCAATGGGGAATGAATGAATTAATCAATTTGAAAATAAATTATTATTCTCGAAAGGCAGCAATGAAGGGTGGTGACTCCTTCAAGAAATGGATATAAAGGATAAATCAATTCATTGACATTTAATCAGCAATCATCACTCATCTATCCATCAAGAAATCAAGCAATCAAAATATTAAAATGATCAATCAAGCAAACAGCAATGAGCCTATCAATACATCAAGCAATCAGTCTTGAATTTGAGGAAGATTCTAGCAAATAGGGAGGACAAAAACCCTTCCAAGTTCACGAGAGATTAAGGACAAAAACCCTTATTTCTCTTATCAAGTTCAGACGAAAATCCTCCCAGGTGGACAAAGAGTTTTAAGGACAAAACCCTTGAATACTCTTGGCAAGTCAAGGATGAAAACCGTTGATATTGCCACTGCTGATAGGGCCTAAAATCTTAATTCAACAGATTTGAAGGCACTTCCAAAGAATTTCAAGATATGATCTATTTTCAGACTTATATTATGAATTATTAATCTGAATTTTACAATAAATTCATAATATTTGACAAAGCCATCATCACAATTTGAAGGAGAATCATTGCAGAAAACCAAGATAAGTTTTATTTTCAGAATTATTGCATAAGTTATAAATCTAAATATTATAATGTAATTTCATCATTTTAGATAAAGTTATATTTATAAATATAATGCAATTTTTCATTTTAAGTTGGAATAATTGTTTCAAGGCAAAAATTAGGAATGTTCTAGAAAGGGACATTACAAATGGTATCAAAGCATTGATCTTGCTAGCCTGTGGGGTAAAGATAAAATAATAGATGGATTCTAATAAGAGAGATTTGAAGTTCTAGAAGTTCATAGGAAAAGAATCAAGGGGAATGCAAGAAAAATATTGAAAACCATCAGAGGAAAGTGGAGGAAGTTAAGTTCGGAAGTGAACAAAATTCCGGAAAAAGGGAATTGGAAAGAGTACAGGAAATGATTGGGGAACCAAACGTCTATATGTTAGAGTTGTAGTGGATACGGAAGAGGTTCATGGGAACCTCGCAAGTTTGCAAAGGGGAAGTCAAAACGCAAGGATGAAAGGTGGGGCTTGATTGGTTGTTGAGAGGCTAGTAGATTTGGAGATGGACAAGGACTCAAAGAAGTTGGAACAAACCTTGTAACTCCGCAAGAGGGAAACAAGGAAGGAAGCAAGGGTCGTGGGAATTAGGGGTGGAGAAGGATTGGAGGTCAATTGGAAGTAGGGAATGAGAAGAGGTTTTGATGAACCTTGCAAGTTTGCAAGGCACATGAAACTTGATTGAAAGTTGGGAACAATAGAATGCAGGGATGTGAAAGAGGATGGAAGATCAAGACATGCAAAGGAAGTGGAAGAAGTCCAGATGAACTCCACAATACCGCAAATGGATGAAAAAGGGGAAAAGAACAAGAGACCGAGAGAATGTGGGATTGCAGAAAAGGATGGGAGGTCAGGAGGTCAAGATAGAGTAGAAGTTCAGATGTCTGTCAAAATCTTGCAAGCTAATGGAATGAAGGAAATGAAGAGACAAAGGGACTAGTCACTTAGTAGACATAGTGAAACTTCTTTGCGAGACCTTAGGGCAAGAAGTTGAACAAGTGGAAGAAGTTTAGTAGTCCACTAGAACTTCGCAAATTTGCAAAAAATTGAAGAAAATGATCAAAACCTTTCTAGACTTGAAAGCTTTTTCATTTTTTTGCAACTTGCAACATTTGATAGGAATGTGGGGGATGAAGAGGAACAATGTGTAAACAAATTTGACCAAGGGAGATCAATTTGAAAATTTCTTAGATCGGTTGTATATTAGGGGCACAATAAGGCCAAATTAAAAAAGGGGGTGGGACTCCAGCAATTTTGCATTTTCCAGGTTGAGCTCTAACAATACCCTTGTTCTATTAATATTCAATCTATCCAATACATTTAGTCCAAGTTATTGGGTACCCTAGATTTTTTCCCCATATTTGCATAGAGCACGTCTTGCCATGCCATATTTGTGCCTTATCAAAAAGCCATGTACATGTCCACTCTATATTTATTGTATTTGAACCTTATCTGAATAAGAACAAGCTTGAACCTTCTATAGGCGCATTTGGCTTGCAAAAAAACAATTTTAGTTAAGCATATACTAGGAAATGTTCCCCACATACTTAGAATTATGCATCTATTGGAGTTTTATTGTAAAAAGGAATCACTATAATGTGGGAATAATGTAACTCTTGTTTATCTCTTATGTATGTGCAATTGAATTATTGGGTATGGTATATCGATTTCAACTTCCCCACCTGCCCACACAAAATGTAGCTCTTATTGTATGTTACATGTGTATACTTCTAGTTCATTCTATACAAATGATGTATCATTATTTGAATCATATTATTGGGTGAGGCATAGTGAATTCAACTGTCCCACCTACCCACAACACTTTCTTGGTAGGGAATATTTGTGAATTCTAAAAATGGTTTAATACCCCTTCTATTTAGAGGTGCCTTCTTATATGCCCAATATATGTGTGTTCTTGTTTTGTTTATGATATGCGACATTACTAATATGAAATATTCAGTCATAGTAGATATCAATAAAGTTAAACATATATGTATCCATAGCGTTATGGCATTCCATACAATGATTTGAATAGAGTTACCCATGTTTTTAAAAGTTCTTGCCACAGCTAACATTCAAGTTCATGAATGTTTCCCTGACACATGAAACCATCAACACATCTATATTACCGATTGACAGATGTACTAGCTGACACCAATGTGTCCTTCATACAGAATATATACATTGAAGTAAATGTTTATGTTTTTGCCCTGACTAATCCATGCCATATTATATCCTATCATTATCAGTATCCATGATGTGGTAATTTGGCCCTTAGTCAATATGCAATGTTTTTTATTCTGCTAACCTTTTTATATAGCCATCTAGCCTATCATCATTGTCTTTAAAAAGTTCAATCTTAGCCCAAGTCTTGTCAATGTCTTTGCCTAAACGTTTCAATTCTTCTTCACGCTTGTTGCAATCCTACAACTAATGTACCACCTTCTCTTGCTTGCTTTGGTGATGGTTGAGGTTATCAACATGTCCGGTCCCAACCTTTTTATTTCCTTTTTATGAAATATGAAGATGAATGGGAAATCTGAGACAGCTGCAGAAATCTAGAATTACAAAGCCATAAAGTCTGAACTGATGCAACACGTGAAATCTCTGTTAGATAAGTGAAATTTGATGCTGAAAACTAGAGTCTATAACTCATGAAAAATAAAATTTAAATCACTAAAAAGATAAGTAGCTGTAATATTTTTTTTTTTTTTGATACGCAAGGTAGTTTTATAGATATAGTGAAATTGAAGAAATACAAAACGTCTGCAATGCAGGAAAGACCAACCAAGGCACATAGCCGAACAAAACACCCACCCAACCGGGACACGAATTCACAATTTCAACAGTCCCAATGCAAGCAACAAAAGACCAGCCGCGATAACCATTAGAACAGAGGAAGGGTCGAGGGCCGACCCACGACCAACTTAAGACGAAATTCACAAGAAAATATGTGCAGAAGTCCACCAGAAGTGACAGAAAATAACTACAAAACTTAAAAGCTTCAGACAGAGAGGCCAACCCTCACATAAAACCATTGATTTCAGCGAAACTTACAAAACCTTCCAACCACTCCATCCCCTCCACCGACACCATCTTCAGCTTTCGCTTCAGGAAATCCACAGCCACATCCGCAATCTTTCTGTGCCTCGCCAAAGCAGGTCCTTTGAGGTCTAAGAGAAAAGGATAAATTTTAATAGCGTCCTCCGAATCCCATAGGAGAACCAAGTCAGCCGGGCGCGGAATGCCTTTGCCTAAGAAGGCCGCCTTCACTGTTTCCTCAAGTCCACCAAGCAAGTCTGCACGGAACAAGCGCACCATCAACTCCATAGCCACCGCCTTCGGGGTCTCCAAGTCCAGAAGCACTGCAAGAAATCGAGAGGAGATGTGGGCATTATCTCTGGCATACTCCTTTCTTTCCAGGTGTTCTTTACCAAGGATCATTTTGACCGCAACCAACGACACCGGATCATCCTCGGACAGAATTCTCTTAAGTCTCTGGTCCGTAACTTCCTGAAAGGCAATCTGCCTCTCCGTAGCCACCAGAGAGACTGGTGTGTCGACCCCAAAACATTCCAAGCCTTCCGCCGAAATGTGGATGGTGAATTTCGACTTTGTCGACCGCGCCATTTGCAGAACATTGACAGTCGCTCCCTGCACAGAAACAAAAAACAATGCCAAATTCTGAAGACAAAGCATTAAAAATGAAATCAACAGATCCATTAATAGGCCCGTGAGAGGATCAGTCAAGCCTCCGCACACGAAACTGAATAATGGCGGGCCGATCATCCCGTCCTTGTCCTGAGGATTTGCTACGGGCGCATTCCTTCCGTCTATAACCATAATCACTTCGAATGAAGTGAGGCGCCACCCGGCCCTTCAGCAGTCAATTCAATGATAGCCGTACCCGACGTGTCGCATAGACGGCGCCTTGAATGCATATCCATACATTCCCCCTGCCGAAAACCATAGACTCCGCGAATTTCAAGAGCAAAACACTTTAAATGAGCCACCACCTCCCCACGGCAATTTAGAAAAGCCACAGAATGACATGGCATTGCCACCTCCGCAAGAACCAAAACCGTCCCCAAGCCACCTCATGCCCACCCAGGAATTCGAGTGGCAAAAAAAGGGGCAGGGGGGAGCCCACCCAACCGCCCACTAAGTAGCTGTAATATTACAGAAAATAGAAGAGAGTACTTTATACAAGGAAAATTGCACATTATATTTTGCACATGCCACTTTCCAAGGTGAGGTTGGATGAATCAAAAACTCTGTTATGTCCCCAAAATTGCAACACTAAAGTATACAAATAACCAAGTGTTGAAATACAAATAATTAAATAAAATAAATAACAAAATACGTATTAAAAATATAAATATAAATATTAACAATTTAATATTATTATAATTATAATTATTATAATATAATATTATAAATATTAAGAATATATAGATAGAAAAACTAATATAAAAATAATTGTATTAAAATCAGAAAATATATAATATATTGCAGCAGCGATCATATTCCATTTAGCAGCGATTATGTTTCAATGACAAGGCAGTGATACCAGGTTAAAAGGCAGCAGACTAAAGGAAATCATACAGATAAGCCATATCATATGCAGCGATGAGGAGTGTATTAAGTCAGCGAATGAATGTTTGAAAGGCAGCAAACTTTATTTAAGACAACAAACTTTAGTTTAAGGCAGCGATGAATAATAATCAAAGAAGTTTGAAAGCAGCAATCAAGGAAGAGGTGCATCCCTTGTAAAGGATGCAAGGAAAATAAAAGGTGTGACTCTTCACCCCACCTTGAGGGGTATATAGGAAGGAGTGCATCATTTGGTAAAGGAGGATGGATCAAGGGAAAAGCTGGGAAAAGAACAGCAGATTGTAAACAAGGAATGAGAATTGGAAATTATAAATCTATTGGATTAAATATCAAAAACAGAAATATATTTGGAAAGTAATTTTTTTTTTTTTTTGATTCGTAAGATGCAGTCGAAGCTGCATAGATTATATCAATATTGTCAAAAAATTACATCAATTCTGCCCCATGAAGTAGCAGGGCGAATATAGATTTGTGGGCTTACAGTCCCAAGCATTTCTCATGAAACCCAAACCTTCATCTTACAAACAAAAAACTAACGCTGGCAAAAAACAATAACACCCCCGTCCAAACGCTGATCCCGGGCTCTAGTCAAAATCACCACCACCACCAGCCTTCTCAATCCCCTTCATCGTAGAAGCGACATGACTCCACTGGCTCTGTGAAATCACGGCACCACTGGATGCCTTCAACTTCATTCAACCCCAGCCTTTGACACAGGAAATTGTATCCCATGGCAGCCCAGTGCTTGTGGTGGGTTCGACCAGCTTCATTGAGATTGAGTATGAAGGGGTGCCATTCTACTTCAACCCCCAACAAGAACATCTTGTCAATGTCATCTGGCCACGATATGCTGACCCCTAGTTGGGCTACTGCAACTACGTCCACATTGTCCACCAAGATCACAGCCTAGAACACCATTCTGAGCAGTAGCAGACACCGCACCTTTGGCAGATTCATGTCCAAGAGTGAGGTGAGGAATCGTGAAGATATATCAGAATTTGCCCTTGTTCGGTTGCTCGAGACGTAGTAGCTCTTCCCGAGCACCATCTTGACTGCCTCAAGGCATAAAATGTCTTTGTTTAGACATATTTTCTTCAGCCTCTGATCTGTTATAAAACCTAAGAATGCCGACTGTTTCTTGGAGCTCCTCAGTCTTATTGGGGTATCCATTTTGTGAGAAACGATGACATCTCTGCCGGTAGATATAGGGAGTTCGCCATTAATTCCCATGAGCTGCCAACTTGGAAACAATAGAACATCTGCACAGCTCCTCCACTACCGATCAATTTCATACGGTTTGCAGGAGGTGACATTAACTCCTCTACGGATGATTGCACAACATTCTCCAGGTGTTCGCCAAGAATATCTTCCCACTGTACGTTACCGCCATTGTTGAGTACTTTCTTGCTTGTTCCCCTGTCAAGCCACACATTTCGAAGTCGTCTTGGCCAAATTCTGATCTCTGTACCTACCAAATGGCTTGGAAGTTAATGTCTAAATCCGGCTTGGGATATGATACTCGTGCGAGTAGTTAATGGTCCAATCCTTTGTTGAGAGAGGACGCCCGTGCGTCCAATCCATCCAATCTCCCTTCATTTCCCATGCTTGGAAATCAATCCCTTCATATGGGTATAAAGCCTTGGAGGTGGGAATGATGACTAAGCCCGCATCATTTTCTTTCACTGGGGGTAGAGATGCCCATGTGTCCGATTTGGCTAAGGGGCTTAGACTATGCCAACTGTTTGACACATGGGCAATTTGGGAAGTAAGTTTATATATATATATATATATATGTATGTATGTATGTATGTATATGTATATAAAATATATATCTATACATATATATATTCATGCAAAGGTAATTATTGAAATTAATTAGGAATATTTATATATATCCATTTATGTTATATATTAGTATGCAATAATGATGCTTGCAGCAATTATTAATCCTTATTAGTAATTATTCAATTGAACTAATCTATTTGTTTCTCTTTGAGCAAGTATTGAAAACAGATAAACAGACTTATTTTGATATAAGTGAACTGTATTTTGCAAACAGTAAGCTGGTTATGTCACTGTGGTATGCAATTTGATGTATATGCTTTAAATACATTAATTCCATGCATTTCATATAGAGCCTAATAAGAACTTCAATTCAAACTAAGTTATTAGTTCAATTATAAGTTATTATGCCTCTATAGTTAATCATGAGAAGAAGAGACGGAAGTAAAAGGGGGATAGTAGTTACGAGATTTCATGCTAAGTAGACCACCCATAATGGATGACTGAAGTGTCTGCCATTTGTGGGCCAAGGGGGTTGCCTATCTGCCCTTGGGCTTAAAAAGAAGAAATGCTCCGAGCATCCTATTGCGGCTTCATCTCCGATCTTCCCAATGGTTGATTATTAGAGTGGATAATAACCTTAAATTCGCGTTGATTGTAAGAGGGATGGATAAGGCTGCAAGGGTAGGGAATGCAGATACAAGTTATCTGCCAAGTACACCACCCCATGTTGGATGACTGAAGTGTCTGCCATGTGAGGGTCAAGAGGGATGGTATATCCGCTCTTGGGCTTGATATGGATAGCTTCGGGTGGACTTATCATGCTCCTCATCCAAGTTCCAGTATGATCCAATTTCCAATGTGCGCATTATGGACATGGTGTGATTTATATTATTTGAAATAGTTATGTATTTACATGGTTGAAATAGATAAGATATTTATTATATATGTTTGTGATCATATGAATATTATCTAACCTGATTGCAAGAGACATGGATAAAGGAGGTGTCTTGATAACTTATTGTGCTTTCTTGTCATTGAGTGCCACAAACTTTTTGGATGAGCTGCATTGGTATATAAATCATTATTTTGCATATTCAAATTCTCATTTATTGAATTCCACTCTTTCCTTATCTTCTTTATTGATGAATGACTTAATTTTTGGTCTCACAGGTCTCCAGAGTGATGTACCAGGTGACATACCAAAAGATGAAGGGAGGGAAACTGCTATTGTTGCTGTTCCACTGCAAACAAGATTGTGTGTGGTCACTCTTCTAGACTATACATAGTTTTTGCCTTTACATTTTTGAAGCCAACTTCAAATGAATGTCTAAAGGTTTTTGTTTTCAGTTTTGTTGCATTGATGTCACAATGTAACTAATTTTATCATTGCTGTTGCAGTGGTGATGGAAAATCCATAGCAATAGCTGGAGCAGGTGCTGCTATCTCTGGTGTTGAAACTTCAGAGCGGTAAGTTGCAATCTTTTGAATTGGTTTACAAGTACACATTATTAGTTTTGTTTAGCTGGTAGAGTAATGATAATGTGTAGTGTCATGCAATATTTTAAAAATGTCACTTAGAAAGTTTTTAGATGGATGAACTTAATTCTTTTTATAAGATGTATGGGCCACAAATTCAATTTCTTAATATAGCTGTTGCATTTTTTGAACTGTATTGTATGAAATCCATTATAAGTCTCTCTTAGACTGGCCCAGAAATGGTCAGAAATACTTATGTAATGTTTGCTACAAAAAATCATTGAACACTCTCCAATATATTACTTTGTTCTTTCCTCTAAACATTCATATGTGGTGACCAAATCCTCTTCCCATTTTGTGTAAGCGTACCCTTTTTCATTTCAAATCTAGCATTCACTAGGTTATAATAGAGTGGTATTTTTCTTTCATAATCTTTCCTTCTTTCTTTCATTTCATTTCCTCAATATTGCATCACCCTATGCTCTTAGATTTTAAAATTTTGAAGGCCCCGCATTATCATGTTATTTGGAAAAAGAATAAAAAAGTAAACATCAGATTCTGTTTTATGTCCTAATTGCCTATCCATCATTGAAGTGGAATCCCTGTTAAAAATGCCCATCAGCCCAGGTTTAAAAGAAAACCATTGATAATGTTTCTACTTTCACTTTCTAAATGTTCTATTTTTTGGTTGCTAAATTTCCACTAGTCTACTGGATCCCATTCAACACCTTTAATTTCTTGCTTTCATGTAACTACACCATTGCTTTTCTTTGTTTCATACTGTTATAATGTTCAACATCTTAAAAATATTTCACTTTTCTCTTATTATCAATAACAGGCACCAACCCAGATTACATTTAGTGAGCACCGACCCACCGAGACCACCAACTCTCCTTCGAAGCACCAACTCCGAATACACCAAAGCATCAACTTCAATGGCTGAAGCACTAACTTCAGTCTTCGAATACAAATCTGATAAACACTGATTTCAGGCCCTGGCTCACACTAATATATACGCTGTCCAAATACAGAAAATCTTCTGTTCAACCTCTCAACTCCATATTCTGATTTCCCAAATACTGCTGTTGCTGATTGCTCAATTCAACCTACTCAAACCACTGTAACATACTGCTGCAAACTGAATGCTTCCTCAATGAACTCTCAATCATAGAACATAAAGTCTACACCCTTCTCTCACATGTTTTCTATTCACTAGAAAGTATGCATTTCAAAGACAAGACAGCCCTCACGCATGAAAAAGATAGCAACTTTTTAAGTCCACCCAACACTCCACTCAGCCAATGCATACACTAAGTCTTTAACGCATACTCACAGCTTGCTCAAAAAGGAGATTGCAGTAAAAGCGTCGAGCGCATCTCTTTCACCAAAGTTTTATATGAATACACACCCAAATATGTTCATCATCACACACAGAACCGAATCACAAAATAAAGTGACTCCAAAACTTATATAAGCAAATAGAAACGTCTGCCTAAAACAAGAACTCCAAGAAACAATATCATTGGCTTCTAATCAAACAACCATAATCCAACATGAAAACTCAGTCTCCTATCTCCTTATATGCTTCACCGTCCATAATCTTTTCCAGATATGTTGCTGAGCCGAAAATCATGGAAAGAATCAGATCACATCACATCATACTTGCTATTGCTGAAGGTAAAAGACAGAAGAAACTTCCTCAGCTTATTGCACCATACTCATTAACACTGACCATCATCCTTTTTAAACGTCCCACTCACCCCACAAATATATTAGATGCAGCTATTTAATCATCCGCAGACACTCCTTCAGGCACTAGACTTTTCAAAAACAGGCAATGACAATTACTTAGATTGATGGAAAAATCAATGAGCCAATATTTTTACCACAATATCTTTTGCTAGAATAATCCGTCTGAAAGAAATCACACACAATCAATAACTCGACAGGTGAAGGATGAGGGAAATCTGTCAGAATTTCAGACACCTAATGAAATATAATGAAGTCGTCAGCAAAATAGTCACACACACTCAGCCAGATTAATGACCACGACCAAAGAAGAGCCGTCAGAGCAAGAATAGAATAAGTGCGCTGAGAGATATCACTAACATTTCATAGCCCAACTGCCGTCCACTGAAGCACAGAATACACGCTTTAATTTCTCCATTTAGACGCCCCAGTCAATGCAAGAATCTGAAGCCATGATTAAAGCCATGATTAAAGGAAATGATTTCCATTTGAAAATCCACTCGATAAACTCATAGCCATCCCAAAAATATCCATCAGAAATAAATGAGCCGTTACGCATTAAAAAATTAAATCTGTCACTCAGAGATTTTTAAAACAAATCTAAGACCTCTAAAGTCCACGTCCTCATAATCATTTCAAAAGCTCGATACAAAAATCCTCTATCAAAGCTCCGCTCTTCAAAGAAAACGTTTTTTCTTTAACACATCCGACACAACTCAAGCCATATAGGATTTTCATAAATACACACAGTTAACGGTGGAGAAAAGTTGTCTTCTGAACACATAATAACCCGTGTCAGGAATAAGCCGCTCCATAAGAAATATTCGCTCCCTTTTTGAATTCGTATACCTGAAAATTAAGTGTAGCCGCCTTCAAAGCAAGCCGATGCAGAATCAATTTCTGAAGATGTCGGTCAGAGACAAACAAAATGGAGTCATTATGGTTACAAAGCCATCACATAAAAATTAAGTCTGAATAATAGTTTCCCTCACTAAAATAGATTCTGAATAAAATAAATAAGCCACCACAAATAAATTTCTGAAGCGCCTCCATATTAAGTGAGAACTGACACTTATGATATCTTCATTCTTTTGGTGAGATAGGTGTTACACATTGAAGATTGTCTTCTTAGAAATGCATCGATGCCTCCAGAAATTAAATTTTGACTCAGAGAAATAATACAAGGCTCAGACAAACACACCTTCACATAATAATTTCGCTGCCACATATTAAAATCACCCAGAAATAATTTAATTTAAAAACATAATCTTGAAGAGTCCACTTTGTCAAGTAGACCTGACACAGTATGCTGATATTGCATAAAATCTGACTTAGCATCTAACATGGCAAGAGATGCTGACAAGAAGACAAGCAGGCTGCTTAACCAGACAGGCAACCAGCTCAACCACACAGGCAACCAGCTCAAGCACGCAATCAGGTAGCTCAAGCACACAAGCAACCTGCTCAACATTGACATCAATGACCAAATATTCCAACAGCCTTATGCTAACATTTGCATTCATGTTATTCTGTCTTAAATTGCTTGTTCCTTTATTTGTTTTTAGATCTAAACCTTGAAGTAAGGTATTATTATGATGGCAACTATTACTATATACCCTATCTCTGATATGAACATGTAGATGCTTTTATTTTTTCATAAAAAACCTCCTTTTGTTTTAAATCTTTATTTCCTATAATTAATCTGAGCTTTTAGAATGGAATTTTGTGTTTTCCAGGTACCAGCCAAGTGCAGCCATTATGAAAAGGCTTCCTAGTAAATGGCCACGTCCTGTATGGCATCCTCCATGGAAAAACTTCAGGGTATGCTATACTTCTCATTTTGTGGCTCATAGTTGAAAAACTTGGACTTTGCAATTACTTAAACAACCCAAATTTATTAAAAATACATAAATTTTTAAAAATATTCTTGAAAAACACACCTATTACTGATTTCCTTCATATATAAATCAAAATTAGAGTTCAATACATATCACAGGCTCAAAAATGAGTTCATATTTTTAATAGATATCAACTTCAAGTTTCAATATCAATAAAAATTACAATTAATAATTTTTTTCTACAACTAAAGCTTAGAAAAGTCTGTTGCCAATTTGTGGGTGTTATGGAATTGGAATGGTATAGTTGCAGTATCCTAAACAAGAGCTTCAATAGGAGCCTCAGGGATAGGATCGAGCTATGTATGCAGTGAACTTGTCTTAGTGGCTTCAATAGGACCAACCTTGCCCTTTACCTCTTCATATATGTCCACATCCGCTTCCCCTTCCCTTACATTCCTCTTCAAGTCAGCCATATTATCAGTAGTAAATAGAGGATCCACATCTTCAAGAACCCAATCCAAATATGGATCAATGTCATTGGGGTCGAGTGCATGATGTGTATCTTGCTCCTCGACCATCTTTTCATGCAATTTAAGGTTGTATAAGATAAAGACAAGGTTATTAAGCGCCTTTGAGTCAACTTGTATTTTTTTGTGTGAATGGCCTAAGAAACACTCTAGTTGCACTCACAACCACAAGTGCTATAGGGCTGAGAAAAATGCAGATGGCAAGTTTTTTAAGATTAGGCATCGAGTCACCAAAGTCTTCCCACCACAAATCTATAAAGACAACATTTATAACTTTGTAAAGATTTTAGTAAACTTAAAATAAATAGTAAACTGAAATTAAATGTATGTCTTTTTACTTAGTTATGGAGTGGTTCTCCTACTAATGCATAAATATCAAGAAAATAATCTCCCCTCCACCCCCTTATAAATTTGTAACTCATTGTGTATGATGTCTCAAAGGTTCTCGATAGTGACCATAGTTCACGGACTTGGTGAGTTTTTCCCTTGCACGAGTTATCTCAAGGTAAACTGTAAGGACCACCCCTGCTTTTTTTATTTTTTTGGGAACCTACTGTGTGCTGATTGTTTGTTTGCTGTGGTGTTTAGTAGTTTGTTTCCATTGTTTTTTCATGATGCATAACAACACATAGAATATTGCAAATAGAAGGTAACATTAAGAAGAAACATTGCTTCTTTTGATGAGTAACAACATATGATAAGAGCAAATAGTTTTCATATCAAATCAGACATTAAACAAACATATTTTCAGATCTGTAATAACAGTTTTCAGACCTGGTAAAGAGCATACAGCAGTAGCAAATCCCTTCCAACTTGTATCTTCCAGCACATAAGTGTAGACCAATGAACTCTCTGATTTTAAACGCCCTTAACCAGCTTCACGAACCATGATAAATGCAGAAAATGGCCTGTACAACAGGAGGTCTCGAAAACCCTGAAACCTCCAAAGGTGCATGACTCCCTAGGTGGGGCAACCTGCCTCTAAAAATCAGATGTTTTCCAATAAATACAAACTTGTGCATGAAATGGGGCGCCAAAATGAGAGATTTCCAAAGGAGGAATACCTAGAATGAAACTTCAAGCATGCATGGAGTTATGAACTGTTTTCTCTTTCAAACCCTGTCAAAAATGGTGATTTCCAGAATTCTGGAAATGCAATCAGATCTCTG
>VDFB02271358.1:1033530312-1033578224 GCA_007258455.2 Sequoia sempervirens | reverse complement strand
AGAGAGAGAGAGAGAGAGAGAGAGAGAGAGAGAGAGAGAGGGTCTAGGAGGGAGAGACTTGAGAGAGAGAGAGGGAGGGGGTAGGAGGGAGAGACTTGAGAGAGAGAGAGAGAGGGAGATGGGGTGGGAGGGAGAGATCTAAAGGCCCTAAGGGAATCACATAACATAGTGCTAGACATACTTGTGTATGAAGGCCCTAAGGGAATTGATAGGTCAAGATAATAGCTCATTTTCAATTGTTTTCATACATTTTTTGAGACACTTTTAGATAAAATTTTCAGACAATGCTCCTACATTATACTATCCTTTCATATCTATTATACAGAATTGAACCTAAAATATAATGATGGAATTATGGTCATAATATACTAGTATTATATGATTTATATGAAGATATGTATGGAATACTGATGGAATGCTATGTTTTGATTATGATAGTTATCCTTGTGTACATGCTTTGCAAATTAACTTGTTTGCAGCTAAAAGGAACTGTGGCACGCAACAGTTACAGGATGAACCCACAATAAAAGGAGTCTGGGATGACAATACAGGGGATTTCTATATTAGACTGAACGTGATGGTTGTTGATTAAAGGAACTTGATGAAGGTTGAACGTGTGTTATTATAACCAGTTAATAAACACTGAAGAATAGGTCTCCTTCACTTATGGGATTTTGACAAATGGTTGTATGTTTACATGCAATTTTGTTTTGATAGATTGTTAGTCCTATTAGGATTCCTTTTCCTTTTTAGTTATAGGCTAAATAAATCAGTCTTAACTCTATGCTCTAAATATCTGGGAGTGGAGTCAATGATTTCAGTTAAGTTGTTTCTTTGAATAAGGTTCCCTAAAGATTGTATATAGCTGTTGGTTGAATCCATAGATAAGTTAGTTGGTTTTTCAGTTTTATGTTATCAGTTACTTTCAGTTTCAAGACATGAAAAAATATCTAGAATGATTGAGTACAATCTATGAAAAAATATTTTGTAATCTTTCATGATATGCAATGAATGGAGTTAATTTCATGGGATGCATAGAATCTGTTAGTTAGATTTGGGTTCAGTTAAAGTGAGAACAACCACTTGAGCAAGCCACTCAAGGTACTGTTCATCACTTCATTCTCTAGTTATTTATTTTTGTTGTTATTAGTTTATCACTACTTCATGAATCATATGCAAGTTAACTAGAATTTCATATCTTGCTTATTGTTAATGAATTCTTATGAATATTAATGCAATGGTTAACCAATAGTACTCTGGATGTTAATTTAGTTGATTCATTAGTTTTTATCAGTTTTGAGTTATTACAATATCATTTTATTAGTAACAGTTTAGTTACAGTCTAAGTTGTAGGTACCTGTAGCCACTAGTTCTGTTTATTTCTTTTATTGTTTTGTAATTTTGTGAGTTTTCAGCAAGTAGAATAACTTGAGTAGGGTATCTTAAGTATTTTTGAGTCCTTGAAGGCATATATAATGTTGCACCATCAGAAGTTTACAAACCTTGGGTTGACAATTTAATGTAGTCTTGAGGGAAATGTTGAGTGGATTGTTCAGTTAGTTAAGCCTCTAAATTGTGTAGGTTCTTCCAAGTTTACAATACATTAGCTTAGACTCTACAAGAATCACACAAGATAATACTTATTCCATTACTTGTGAATGAATTTTGAGAGGGAATCACACAAGTTAATTATGACACTCTAAATTTGATACTAGATAATTTCCTTATTTTGTTGGATTGTTGGTACCTAATGTATCCTTAAGATTTATTTGCTTGAGTAATTCAATTGTGGTGGTTTTTTTCCAATATTCTTGTGTTATTGATTGGAGGCTCTAAAATCTATTATATTGTGTTCTTGATTTTTAGTTTTTATGTTAGTGGTATTTGTAATTCCATGATCTATATCATATCCTATAGTATATTATGTGTAGGTGTTTGTTTTCTTAATCAAATATCTATTAGTTTAGAGGGGTGGGCCTAAGAGTTCAACATGGTTGGGTGGAATTGTTCCACCATTGGGGATATTTGGACCAATAGATATACTTGGAGTGTTTCATGTTATTTTTTTATGGTGGCATAATAGACCTTGTTGTACTATTTACTATGAAATGTGTAACAAGGGATTTTGTTAGTCATTAACTCAATTTTATTAGTCATAATTGAACTTTTCATACTAGTAAATAGTCTACTCTTAGGATGGAGGTTGTATTTGTAATATATTAGTTATTACTTATGCTATGTAGATATTATGTTGAAATAGAATCTTATGAAATTATGATAATGTTGTGTAAACATAATTTGCTTTCCATGCATTGAGAATATTATTATGTTATTAATTATTTTGTGTGTTATAAACATGAGTTCATGTTTTAATTTGTTTTAGGGCTTTGTTCCCATTTTCTATATTTCTTGTTTAGCCAATATAGAGCCCATTATTTCTCATATGAGGGTGCTACCACAATAGTGTCTCCCACTTTATGGGACATTCTAACTTTTTCTTGAAATTGCATATTTTAAGAAAATTTAATAATTTAAGCCTTTAGGGGTTCCATATGAAGGGTTTTAATTGAAGAGGGTTAGATTAGAGCCCCTTAGATCAAACCCCTTGGATAGAAACCCCCTATTCTTAAATCAAACATTTAGTGGAGCCTCCTTTGTACCTATCAAAATATTGAAAAAGAACCACTTATGTTTCACCTTTCAAGAGATCAAATGAAGTCATTTAGAAAAAAAAATTTATATGTAGCCCTTATTACAAGCTTTCCAAAAAGTCTAATTTTAAATATATTTAACTTTATTATTCTATTTATTTTCTATTTCTTATGAACATAGGTTTTTCATTGATCATCAAGGTATTTGTTTCACACATGCAAAAAAAAGAAAAATAGAGAAAAAAATTCTAGAAAATATCTATGTATTAGCTATTGATGTTCTTATTTTATCAAAGATTTTTTTATATTCTAGATATATAAATAAAATTTTATGTGATATCAAATAAACCTATGTATAAATCATAATTCAACTTAATAAATAAATAAATAAAAACATACAACAAAAATTATGAAAAAATGTCTTGCACTAGATGTTGATGTTACCAATATATGTTTGATAATTTATAGTTTTATACTTTTTGGTAAAAAAAATTATGTAATATTGAAAAAATGTCACTTCTTAAAAATGTTTTGATTAGAGATAAAAAACGGGTTTTGAAGGGGCCCGGAACCCTTTACAAAAAGGAATAGCTAAATCAAAAAGGGAACAACATTAAACAACCATCAACCCAAAGACAACATACCACCAGCCAAAAAGCAACCATAAACTGGCAAACACCACTACATATTGTTCAAAATTTCAACAGCTTTCATCTCACTAGCAGCAAGCTTCTGTCCCTTAACCCCAATATCAGAAACCTCAATACCCAAGGTCCCAGCCTGATTTTTTAGTCTATTTCTAGTCCTAACCCCAGGCCCACCAGTTTTTACCTCACAACTCAAAACAAAACCTTTAGCAGCACCCTTAACAGCAGCATAATCCTCCCCCGTCAGCTTACCCTCAGCAGACAAAATTTCCTTTCTCTTATTAGGGGAGAAAGCCATTGCAGAGTCTGACCTAGTCAAGACTTTAGGAGCTTCTCCACTCTTCATAACCACATTCCAAATTTTGTCAATTTTCTCTTCAAGGGATAACATTCTTTCCTCCATACTTTGTCTTAGATTGACGGTTTCCTCCGCCACAGTATTAGCAACAGTATTGAGACTAGCCATTAAATTATCAATTTGGCTTTGGATCAAAGGATCCTCGGCCTTGCAAGCAATGCTTCTAATATGAACATTAGTCATATTGATCTCATGAAAAAACCATTTAAACAATTTAAAAAGCACATTGGCGTTGTCACGGGCCGAACCCAACACATCAGAAAGATCCTCCCTATCAAAATTTTCAATGCGATTTCCCACAGCAACATCCTCTTCAAAAGAACTCGCATGAACCTTATCATCAGAAGCATCCTTACATTTACCAGTAGTGACAGGAGACTTCATCCTACAAATGGAATTGGAAATTTGCTCTACAGCAGCCATCCTCTTCTAAATCCTCTCCTCATCCACTTTCTTAGCTCCCACAACTTGTTCACCACCCATAGCTCTAACCTTCTCCTGCTTCGGCAACCCAATGATAGTGCTCGGAACATCCTCACCATGGAAGCCACCAGCCACAGAGAGAGGGACATTCTTCGCCAGGTGTTGATCAGGTTTCAAAACCCTTCTCTTCTGACTTCCCTCCTTAGGTTCCTGCACAAGTCTAGACGCAGGGGGAGGAGAAGAAGCTTCCCCATAAAGATCATTTTTTTCTTTTCCCCCCTTAGAAGGAACAATCACCTCCACATCATCACTGCAAGTCATGTAACCCGCTTCCTCATCCAATTTCCTTTTCCCAAATTTACCCTGAACAAGGGATATGGGGCCCTCCCCCAAAGAGGCATACGAATCTGGGACATCGTCAACATCATCATCCCTATCCGACTCAGAATATTTATTTAAAATAAGCTTCCTCTTCCTCGGTTTCTTAGAATCCCTTTCCTCACCTGACTCAGTTTCATAACCCTCCCTAGCTTTAGCAGAAATATCCTTCAGAGTAACCAGAGTTTTCTGGACATCATGAGCTTTAACATGTTCATAAATCAAAAGAATCAACCTCGAATGTAGGACAAGGTTTTTGGGATTCTTCTTGCTCTTTAATCCCACAGTCCATCGACACCAGCAAATAATAGGGAAATGACACCCATTTCTTGTGCCTAAAATGGTTAAGCAATGAAAAATGGTAATTGTTAATGGTCGTGTACCTTCCTTCCAGGGTTACATACCTCATGATTTCTTCGTCAACATCCCGCCAGAGAGCTTTCAAGGAATTCCTCAAATACCCACCACTTTTCGCAAGCTTCAAGCCATCACTCTCATTCTTCTTAAAGAAAAGGGACATCACGGCCAGTGATTATTTCTTATCCCTATTGTAACGCCCCACCACGCAACCCTAGGGGAAGTTGCAATAACTACCCAAACGCAATAATTTTTATTTTATTTTTTTGGTACAAAAAGCATGAAAGTTCACTACTCATTTCCAACAACCCCTAAGGTTACGAGACTGAGTTTACTTGAACCCAAACAAGAAACATGAATTAAAACATAACATTCAAAAACTTAACAAACTAAATGCTCATACATTCCATCCAACATAAAATTACATCAGAGCATAAGAAATTCCACATGATCCCAATAAGATTACAACACTCATTCCCCGAATGAGGTAATTCCAAAATACAAGGTTACAATTTACAACTTCCACCTCAATACAAAGAGGGGTAATAAATTACAATGATGATTGAAAGAATTAAAACATGGAAGAACATGATCCCACAAGCTCTCCAACTGGAAATCCCGTCCACACGAACAAAAGCTGACCCAACAGATTAAGGTGCATGTTCCACCCAACCATGCGATACCCGAAGGCTCACCCCCCATGCTAGGAAATAGTAACAAGGAATCCTATACAAGACCATCCACCCCTAGACACAGGCAATCTCACACTGACACAACCAAACACATGAACCATACAACCATAAGAATAACACAAGTACAACTCCAACATCACTAACATAAGTCACATTGCTTCCAAAAATAAAACAAATCGAGTATGATAAGAAGACCATACACATAAAACCAAATACCAATTGTTGTCATAGAAAGAGTGTCATCACACAGCTCGTCATGGGATCTCCTCTGGGAATCTTCCTAGGCTCCAACCCCCACTATGGGTTATCCTGGTGGCCTCTACCGAATCCTGACACCCATACTCACTCATGTAGAATCAAATACCTTTTGTAAGGACAAGATAGATGACCTTGCCATTCCAGGCCTTCCCGTCTCGTCCCAAGTCTATACAAGCCCTTGCGTCCATGAGCGAGGCTCAATTATCTTAATTAATGTGAAGAACTACCTAACTTCTAAGTACATTAATTTAGTTATCACTTGATTAAACCACTTCTGAAGGTTTCCCAATTTACCTCTTTGGGCTCTAGCCCCTAACAGAAGCCACTCTTCTACTTGACAACAAACCAACACGAAACCAATCACCAAGGATGCCAAAGGGCATACAAACAAGATAAACAATCACTCCAACTCTAGGAGGAAAATAAAATGAAAATCCACTCCAACACAGGAGGCAACAAAAGTCCAAAATCTCTCCAAACACTGGAGGCAACAAAGGTCAAAACCCTCTCCAAACACTGGAGGCAATGAAAGACATACTCCACTCCTTCCAAAGGAGGCACAAACCACATAAACCACTCCTAATACAAAGGAGGCACAAACCATCCCCGTTCGTGAAAACCGGGTAAAACCACATGATACAACCAACACCCTACCCAAGGCAATACAACGATTGACAACATAATGACAACCCATACAAATAAATGAAACCCCATATGGAAGACTTACATAAAAAAAAATCACTCCAAATAGAACAAACAACTCAATCAAAGAGTTCCCTAGCCTCTGGAAGCAAAACTCAGTACTACCAAAGTACACTCATAAATTTACAATCATAACAATATTGCCCATACAATACCAACAAGAATTCGCTTAAATCAACAATCATATAAATACACATTCTTTAAAAACTAAAGATGTCTTTCGACATAACAATCATTTCTCATCAATAGGAACCAAATTCCATATTTACCTCATATACTTAATCTTTTAACTATTCATATAAGTTCTAAACAATATAATTTTTATGAACCTTATCTATTCCTTGCAATCTAAAAAACAAACAACATTCCCCATTCACCATTTAAGGCAATGGAATACAAGAACTTTTAAATAACATTCTACCCATCATAACAACATCGTAATAAAATAACCCTTTTCTTTATACATATTTAATATCATCAATTTTGCTCTAGTTATAATCCATATAACTTAACCACGTACATAATCCTGACATTTAACAAATCCTTTACAAGAACTTTAAGATTCCATCAAATTAAACAGGTCGTTGTAAACACATTAACCATATTCATTTCAATTACAACCCTAACCCTTAACAAATAAATAAAACCTTATCTGGAAGACTTCAGAACATTTACTCTATTTGCACCATATCGAGAATGAACAAAACATCGCTAGAAAGCACGATAGGCAATTAAATAACTATGGTTAGGATTTCCTAAATCCAGTCAACTCAATCTACATTACTTGCATTTATCCAAAAAAAATACCTAAGGTTTATTTCACGACGTTGAGAAAATTTAAGAAAACAATAATTTAACTCTAAGTTTCTCGATCATACTCAATAATCTAAACAACTTGATAAATAAACCATTTGATTAAAATAAATCAATCTTTATTTCAACTACAAATATAAATACTCCACTTAAATTTAACTGTACTTGGATACCCATATGTATTAAATATATATATAAAAGTATATACATAATGTATATACAATTTTATATATATATATATATATATATATATATATATATATATTCAAATATATAATTCTCATTTAAATAAACCAATTTAACTCAACAATTAACTTTATTGAAAAATACATAATATATATATATATACATATACACATTAAATGTACATTATATATATACATAAATATATATATATATAATATATATAAATAAATTATTATTAAAAAAAAAAAAAATTATTTAAAATCTTATTATATTATAATATATATTAATATAATATATATACATTATATATAATATAAAATACTATATATGTATATATATATTATAATATATATTAATATAATATATATACATTATATATAATATAAAATACTATATATATATATATATATATATATATATTATATTATATATATTTATAATATAAAAAATTAAATAATAATAGAAAAAACCACAAACTTAGGGTTGCGGCCCCCACCATCGAAGGAGGACGCAGCCATATGCTGTGCCCAGCCTCCTTAGTGGAGGTTGCGCTACCTATGGAGTGCCCAGCCTCCTCTGTGGAGGTTGCGCTGCCTAAGGCAGCGCCCTCCACTAGGGCTTGGGTGCATAGCCATAGCTGCCCCCTCCCCACATCATACAAAAAAACAATATTTTATTTATATTTTCTTTTATAAAATTCCATAATACCAAAAAAAAATAGGGCAAACCCCTGTGATTAAATTTCTGACGAAATTTTAAAGACACAGAAAAAAAAAATTTAAATAAAATTTCTACAGAGCTTTTTTCTGGGTATAAGCAAATACCAAACAATATATAAATATTTATAAATTATATCAAAACTAAAGTTTTCATTTTATTTCCATTTCCAGTCATATTATGCAAATGAACAATAGAATTTTGCAATAAACAAATAAATCTGGCAACACCATGACTGGTTCAAATTTCAATTTGATAAACACATTTCTTTTGGTTTTATTCCTTTTTTTTTTTCATTGTGATTGTTGTTTTGGTTTTTCTTTCCTAAATCCTACAGCAGTTTGCAAGATTTAAATTCATTTCACATGGGTTTTCATTGCATCTAAATAGCATTTAAAAGATTTTCAAACAGCATAATGAAATTTGAAACTTATTTTAAAATGAAAACATAAATAAAGAAGAACCTGGTGTTTTCTCCCAAATCTTGAAGACTTAACAATGGTGATTCCAAATCTCTTCTTCAAAATCCAAATCCAGCCACAGCCAAACTCTCCACCAAAATTCAAAAATTCCAATAATATGAAATAGAAAATGCTCAAATAGAGTTTTCCCCAAATTTTTGGTCAAACCCCTAAAATATCCCACCCACTAAATTTATTGAACATTTGGAGGATATTTCCTTTTTAAAATTTTTAAAACAATTTACTTTCAAAATGATATTTCATGCATTTCAAAATTTCATTTAAAACCAAAAATCTCAAAGTTGCAAAGAATATATTTTATCCAAAATTTCAAAAAGTGAAATTTAAACACATTTCTATTTTTATTTTTATTTAACTTTAAATATCCAACATGATTTCCATTTTCATTTTAAATTTGAATCTTAGTATACAATAATGGAAAAACAACTATTTCATTTAATTTATCACCATTTTCCTAGTTAATCTATAAACTAAAAAATGATTTTATTAATTAAATCAAAATAATCAATGAAATAAATTACATTTCAACATTGAAACTAGATATGTTAAATCATCATTTTAACTATGCCCACCATTTAATAACCTTTAAAATATGAAATTAAATAATTAACCAAGGAGGAATGAACCAAATAAAAACCGCTAAACCCGACGACAAACTATGACTAGGGGACGACTTGGCACAAAAAACCTAGCTACTATCTCCCAATCGATTACCGTTGGTCAACGGACACGCTCAAACCTGTGAAATCAGGTGGAGTCGATGTCCTGTACCTGTCAACTTGTGAACAAAGAGTATATTGAGCATGCATATATATGATAAATAAACACACCGTGAAGAGGAAATCTCATAATCGTAGGGCACTCGCAAGTGAGTGATGCGATCTCGTCCCCTTCACCAATACACTCATCATAGACTAACAGTTCCATCATAAATAGATATCTCATGTGATTACATGTTACAATAACTAGTCATCATTATGCCAATTAAAACATGCCAAATAAAGCATCAGATAAGATACATCACATCACACAAATAGGCTATCGCTCTATAAATAGCGATCAAAACGCACACACATGATAAAGCATCTCAATAACCAAAAAGCACATCAAAGCAAACAAGGACACACTGTCCAGCCATATCGCAAAATGGAGGGGTATTACACATATACACCTTCATACCCTTAATTGCTAGGCCAGTAATTTGGGCTATGAATTCCTCGTCCACCGCAATTTCCGTAGCACCCAAATCCGGGGTTCTCCCTTTCCACCCTTTCTCAACCAATTCAATAACCTGAGTACTATTGCCATGCAGTTTCTCCATGAAGGGAGTTAGACCACCCTTTTCTAAAATCGCCCACACTTCCTTTCTCTGCTTAGTAGTATCACAAGATTTGGGCTCGGCACGATTTTTGTCCCCACCCATGATGATGGAAAATAGAGACCAAGCACTCAATAGGAAACTCAGAAGGAAGCAGCAGACACCACTCAAAACTGAATTATCCAACAGAAGACTCTGAAAGCTTATGTGGCTAACACCCACAATCCGTGCGAAGGAAACCACAGGACATACATACCATAATGAATTCAAACTTTGTGCCATATGACAGCCTTTCCTCAAAATCATAAGCTTACCATCCTTACTAATGATATTCCACCACGTGAGAAAGGACGTGCACACCATAAAGAATAATTTAACTTTCATTTATAACAAAAGTCGTGGCCTCATTATGGGTGGTTGGGTGGGCTCCCCCCTACCCCTATTTTTGCCACTTGAATTCCTGGGTGGGCATGAGGTGGCTTTGGGACAGTTTTGGTTCTAGCGGAGGTGGCAGTGCCATGTCATTCTTTGGCCTTTCTAAATTGCCGTGGGGAGGAGTTGGCTTATTTAAAAGTGCTTTGCTCTTGAAAATCGCGAAGTCTATGGTGTTTGGCAGGGGGAATGTATGGCTATGCATTCAAGGCGCCGTCTATGCGACACGTCAGGTACGGCAATCATTGAAATGACTGTTGAAAGGTCGGGTGGCGTCTCACTTCATTCGAAGTGATTATGGTTTTTAGGCGGAAGGACTGTGCCCATAGCAAATCTTCAGGGCAAGGACGGGATGATCGGCCTGCCATTATTCAGTTTCGTGTGCGGAGGCCTAACTGATCCTCTCACGGGTCTATTAATCGATCTGTTGAATTCATTTTTAATGCTTTGTCTTCGGAATTTGGCATTTTTTTTGTTTCTGTGCAGGGAACGACTGTCAATGTTTTGCAAATGGTGCGGACGAAAAAGTCAAAATTCACCATCCACATTTCGGCAGAAGGCTTGGAATGCTTTGGGGTCGACACACCAGTCTCTCTGGTGGCTACAGAGAGGCAGATTGCCTTTCAAGAAGTTACGGACCAGATATTTAAGAGAATTATGTTCGAGGATGATCCGGTGTCGTTGGTTGCGGTCAAAATGATCCTTGGTAAAGAACACCTGGAAAGAAAGGAATATGCCAGAGATAATGCCCATATCTCCTCTCGGTTTCTTGCAGTGCTTCTGGACTTGGAGACCCCGAAGGCGGTGGCTATGGAGATGATGGTGTGCTTGTTCCGTAACGACTTGCTTGGTGGACTTGAGGAAACAATGAAGGCGGCCTTCTTAGGCAAAGGCATTCCGCGCCTGGCTGACTTGGCTCTCCTATGGGATACGGAGGACGCTGTTAAAGTTTATCCTTTTCTCTTAGACCTCAAAGGGCCTGCTTTGTCGAGGCACAGAAAGATTGCGGATGTGGCTATGGATTTCTTGAAGCGAAAGTTGAAGATGGTGTCGGTGGAGGGAATGGAGTGGTTGGAAGGTTTTGTAAGTTTCACCGAAATCAATGGTTTCATGTGAGGGTTAGCCTCTGTGTCTGAAGCTTTTAAGTTTTGTTGTTATTTTCTGTCATTTATGCTGGACTTCTGCACATATCTTCTTGTGAATTTTGTCTTAAGTTGGTCATGGGTCAGCCCTCGACCCTCTCTCTGTTCTAATGGTTATCGCGGCTAGTCTTTTGTTGCTTGTATTGGGACTATTGAAATTGTGAATTCGTGTCCCGGTTGGGTGGGTGTTTTGTTCGGCTGTGTGCCCTAGTTGGACTCTCCTGCGTTGCAGACGTTTGTATTTCTTCAATTTCAATATATCTATAAAACTACCTTGTGTATCAAACAAAAAAAAAAGTCGTGGCCTCATAAGGGATGGGGTCATTTAAACCCCAAACCTTACTATCTCTAATACCAAAGTTAGCAAAGAAATCAACTAACTTATTTCCCTCTCTCAAAATATGGGAAATATAAAAATTATCAAAGGATTTAATAATTTCAATGGAATCCTTGATCAAGGCCTCAATTGTCCAAGATGGAGGAGATAAATTATTCAAATTATTGATAATGTTCAAAGAATTACCCTCCAACCAAATCTTCATGTACCCTCTTCTCTGAGCCAAAAAAAGACTATGATAGGCAGTCACCGCCTCCGCAAAGTGGTTTTTTTGGGTTCCCAAAGGGAGTGCCACCACTTTTTAAAAATGTTGTTAACTATGAAAAATAAGTTATTAAGCTTATGTAAAAAAATAAAATTATATATTTTATTTTTATTTATTTTTAAATATATTTATAATATACATAAAATTTTGGTATTGTCATAATGTGATGGTCTAAATGTGGTGTTGTTATTCTTGACATCAAGGTTCAAATCTCGTTGAGGTGTTATTGATGAGTGTTTATGTTGTGGATGAGGCCCCCCTTTTGTGACCTCACTGGTTCATAGCTTCGAGTAAAAATTGTTTACCCTTTTCAAAATAATAATAATCTACATAAAAAATATCAAAAATCACTACTTTGCACCATCTTCAAATTATTGATTCAGTTTCTATGGGTGATATAAAGTTAAAACTTCTAACTAAAAGTGTTGATTTCAATGTCCCACTTTGGCCAAAAAGTGGGACACATTATTGTGGGTTGACCCATGATTGATCAAATTCATATTTTCTTATCACAAAAATTAAGGAAGTTATTCCTCATTGATCTCAAAAATAGAGCTTTCTAGTTTCTAGATGTTAACTTTTAGTAGGTTACAATTGCATTTCAAAATTCATAGTTTGAATTATAATAGGCTCAAAGTTTAAAGTTACAATTGTAAATTAGACTTTGAAGTTTGAATTGGACTGTTCTCAAGATTCAAATTTCATACATTTTGCATGGTATGTGTTATTTTGACTCCAAAGTCTAATTCTCTTTATGGTCATAGCTCAGTCCAAGAATGAAATTTTGTATGATTTGAATTTCTGATAAGATCCTAAAGTTTGAGATTAATCTATATTGGGTTCAAATTTCTAGTTATCTTTTGCATTATGTTGAATATAAATCAAGACCTATAACCTAAGTTTCATGTTACCTTTTATCTTCCAAGGTCTTCAATGAGTTTATGATGTATGTAGAATTGAACTTGATAATTCTTGATCCTAAAAAGGTAAGTTGGAAGTTCTAAAGTTTTAAATTCACAATATAAATAAAAAATTGACCCAAAGTGCTATAAGTTAATGAGGCTCAAGGTTGACATAAGAATTTTTAGGAACTGCTAAGTGTAAAATTGACTATAAGGTGTGAATTGTCAATTATCCATTATAATCCAAAGTATGAGGTTTAGTTCCTCAATTTTGGTGCTTGTCATAGAGACCTATTATTTTAGGTTTTTATTCAAGGATGGAAGGCTAAATTACAAATGTACTAGTGCTCCTTGTCATGGAGGAATTTTATAGTTACATTCAACAAATTAGAATTTGAAGTCTAATTTGAAAATATAACATCCTCCCTAAACCCCAAATTCCAAGCCATCATGTAAATTAATCTTAGTTGTCTAAAATTATTATAATTTATACCCTAAATCCTAAGTTGGTGCATTATTATCTTTTGGTCCCATTTTTTTAGACACCAAGAGATTGTTGTAGTAGGAAATTTGTTCAGGTTTATAATTTAGATTGAAAACCCCACTATCCTCCATGTCTTGATGTTTAAGTTGATTTGATTTATTTATCCTATTACTTAACCTTGTGTTGTGCATTAGTTTGGATGGAAAGGGTTTCATTGTATGGTTTTGTGACCCCTTGTCTTAAAATTATGCATTATGACTTGTTGCATGTTATTCTTGTATTAAAAAAATGTAATGTCCCCTTTTTCATGAGCAATGGAGTTTAGTGGAATTAGCCTATTCCTGATCCTTGTAAGCTAATGGAGCTTGATAAGAGGGTCGTTTGGCAGATACCCAGTTGATTGGTTGGCTTGTTTCATGATTCAGTCTACATATGGAGGTGTTCTAATGATTTCTTGATATGTTTCTATTTTTAGAAACCTCATGTTATAAAGTAATGTTATGTTTGCACTTTATGTTATGAATAATTATTTTATTATAAAGTGCAAAATAATGAAATAATATTATAATATTCCTTCTAGAAGGTGACTTGGGAAAGTTCTAGAAGGAGGCTGACCTCTTGAGGAAAAATTATAAATAGACATCATGGGCTTCATTCTCATCATCCAGATTTGTTGTTGTTGATGTTGATGTTTGATGGTTGTGGAGCCTAGGGTTTCTGCAGTTGTCTTTGGCCATTGAGAACGAAAACTCTCAATTGGTACGCAATTTTGAGGGTGTGAAATATCACTTGAATTATTGCAAAGTTGAGGAAGTTGCTTCAGACTTTCTACTTGTACTTCAAAGCAAAATTTTATGGCCTTTGGCCAAATTTTAGTTGTATCGATTTGAATGCATTGTTGAAGACATTTTGCATTGGAGATTCTTCATCTTATTGGTTTGATTTGCATATTGGCAATCTGATTTGAAATCAAAGTGTATGGTTATGCTGACAGCTTCATGGTGCTTCGATTATAGTCAAGGAAGTTGATGTTTGGTCTGATTCGATTGTAGGGTTTGACTGGAGACGTTTTTGTACATTGCTCTTCATTGATTTGATAGACTAGAGGTCGATTGCATCTTGCATAATCCTGATATTAATTCTGGGCATTTTCAGTTGTCATTCTCAATCTTCTTGGAGCCACGTTTTTGCTTATAGTGACCTCTCTTGCATCAATTTCTCAAAGAGACTGAAGCGCTCCATGAGAGGGGGTTTAGTAATGATATTTAATGCATATTGAAGGAGTTTAGAAGCTGTCATAATTTGCATCAGAAGTCTGACTTCCATTATAGGGGCTGCGATTTCCAGAAATTCTGCATCCATTTAACAGTCAAGTGGCAACCACTTAGTGCCACGATTTTGTGAAGGGAGCATCTAAAAATTCATAAATAATTCAAGGTGAATGTGTGGGGTGTCTAGGAAGGATATTGTTTCCATTTGAAGGTCATAGGTTGATACTCCAAGGAGAATCAAATTATTTATTGTTGACTGTCCAAAATCTTCAGACCTTGTTGGGAATTACTTTTTGATTCAGGGAGCCTTGTATGTGCATTGAAATCACCAACAAAGAAGAGCGCTCCACTTCTCAAGGCATAGCAAGGATTTTTAGTGTAACAAAGGGACTCAATAGCTTGGAATATATTTTATATCAGTTGCAGATTGGTAGAGCAGGGGTGGCACATTAAGAGGTGGTTTCTTTTTGGTCTTCAAAGCATCAACCAAGGCAGCTTTCCAACAGTGATTAGTTTGCATCTTCTTACTCCAGGTTCCTTCATGGTTTACATCATTCCTAGCTCATAGGATAGTATCTTACTATTGACATTGTACTCAGACTTGTCATTAAAATTCAGACTTGGCATTTGTTATTACATCTTCATTTTTTGCCAAGAGTCTTGGTTTATTCATGTTACATTGTATATGGAATTGCAATTTGAATAAAGAGCTGCTAGTTAGAGTCATATAGTTGCTCTATTGATCATTTAAGATAGTGCATACGATTGTATGCCAAGTGCTTGATAAAAAGTCACTTGGCTGTAGGTGATCATTTTTCATGATCAGAACTCATTTATGCATTCAATATTGCCAAATTAGGTTGCACATTCATCTAAGGTCATTGTTTAGACAAACTAGAGTCTTCTTGCAAGCATTCTCATTGATGTTAAGTGAAGGAAGAGCCATTAAAGCCAACTGAAATGTTATATCAGTCATATGACCCTTGTATGCAAAGTGTTTGACGAAATTCTTTGAGCCTTCAATCAGAAGTTTGCAATCAGATTTGAGCAGGGTCATTACAAAAAATTGATTGTTTTAATTGTAATTATTAATATCTTGGGCATGAGCTTGGGTAATTATAAAAGCAACCAAAACCATTCTATAAGAATTAAAAAATAGTTGATACAAGTGGTTATGAGGACACATTGGATGAAAATGTTGAAACAATGAAAACACAGACACCCATTATTAAAGAGGACAACAATATAGAGATCTATACATATTTTCCAAATGTGATGAATACATATGGTAAGGGCCACGATGCTTTTCCCAATGTTGAAACTAAATCTTTTCATCAAATTATATTGAAGCATATATAATAAGTACATATATCCATCACCTAAATATTTTTAATAAACCATGTCAAGTTTTCAATTGTGTATTTTAAATATAATAGAGAAATTGAACCATGATATGTTGATTCTTGATTTTTGGAAACATTCAAAGACATGATTTCACATAATAAATATTGTTTCTAAAACAACATTGAGCTTGAAGAGGCTATTTTTCTTGAGTTTCACATGAAATTAGACTTGACCTTCAAGGGTATGATGAATTTACTATCATTAATGACTCATATGTTTGGTAAACCAACAAATTAAGAGCTTAAAAGTCTAGAGAATATTACAAACCCACTTGGAGAAGCTCATAAATGCACCCCCTTCAACGTAGTATAAAAATTTCATCGATACTAACGCTCCATTGATAATTTTAAAAAATAACTCAATAGTATTGAACCATAAATTTTTGGGGATAGGCACTCTCTTACACTTCTAGGGTTTTGCACCTAAAAGGAGAAAGGTATCCCACAAAAAATTAGGTGGTTCACTCAAGACTAATGCAAATATGATTGAAATATGTCTAAATAGAATGTCCTAAATGTTGAAAACTAATAAAAGTTATTGACTAATGAATGACAACTAAGGAAAAGTAAAGTGTTTGAAAATACATTGTGATATGTAAACATACATTGAATGACCTAGAAATGACCATGAAACAAAATAGAAAACTGTAGAACTAAAGAGGAGCACCTAGAAATGTGTTGCAGAATGGAATGGAGACTGGAAATGCTATTGATCTTGAAATTTTGACCTTCTAGGACACTTACGCCATTCTGGGTGACTTAGTCCCAGATCTAGAAAACTGCACCAGAGTCCATTTCAACCAAATGGGTATCCAGATCTACACAAACCTTTGAAAAATAGGTACAGTGGGACTAAGTCGCCATTGATGGTGACTTAGTCCACTTTAGCTTTTCTGAAAATCTGAAAGTGGAAACGAAAGCTCTTAGTCTACACTTTTTGTTCCTCCAAGTGTCTAGTTCTGAAACTGTCAAATTTAGGCTTGAAAGTGACTTTTTGTGGATATTTTGACCTATCCAACAAGGATATGTCTTCAACAAGTTTGCAACCTATTCTCCAATGATTTCCAAACCTTCAAACTACCTAAATCTGCAAACACACAAGGAAAGAGAGAAATGTTGAATGTTAGGGAATAGGGGTTTGCCTTGGTCAAACCCCATTTAGGTAATTAAACCAAATGAAGAAATAAGATGAAGAATGAACATGAAATTAAGGGATTAGAAACTTGCCATGATGATAGATCTTGAATTTCTACAAAAATAGATGAAGAATATGCCCTAGAAAGCTATCTTGATGACTTAGAATGCTAAAACCCTAGCTTGCTTGACTTGAGAGAGATAATGAATGATGAATGAATAATGAATGAGTTGTGAATTAGGGTTTAAAATCCTGTTTATATAGGCAATCCTCCTAAAATTTATGTTAATTTGATCCCCAAGGACAACATGAAGGAAAAATAAACTTAAAATCTATTTTTTCCTACTCAAACCTCGAAAATAGCCCAAATGGGACTAAATCGCCAAGTTGGGTGACTTAGTCCCACCTAGATGGGACTAATTCACCCAGATGGGCGACTTAGTCCCACAAGGGTTCTTTTTCTAGCTGGATTGTCAAGGAATGAAGAATTTCAATTTTTATGTTGATTACATCGGGTCTTTGATCAAATTAAGCCTTGGGGTGCAAGATATGGGGTCATAGGGGGGCCTATTAATGATGATGTAAAGGGTAATTAGGGCTAGGGACACAAAGTTCAATGTTAAAGTGTGATTAAATACACTTTACAACATTAAAATGAGGTCCACATAGCCTAGAAAGGCACAACATCCAATGTGAATGTGTAAAACACATTACAACACTAGATTAGAATTAGGTCTAATTTACAAGCCTTCTAGATTAATGTGATAATGCAATTAAATATATTTTTCAATATTGAATTAAGGGGAAAATAGATCCATTAGTCTATAAAAGTGTGAAAGTCTTTTACAACACCTTTACAAGACATCAATAAATGCATTTTATTTAGTTTGCAAGGGCCCAAGACCTAATGTAGATATGTAATTTAACACCTCATAACACTAAATCAAAGCCTCATTAAGTTCAATTTGTCATTAATTATTCCCATATCAAGTGTGAAAATGTCAAGGGATACATTTTTTTGCGCTACAAGTACTTGAATTTTAAAATGCAATAACATCTCATAATATTGGTGCACTCTATTCTAAGGTTAAAAATGAAATCAAATGCCTAGAAGATATTAACCATAATTTTGAAGAAGAGGATATGTTATCTAGTGGTAGGCCTAACTTTCAAAGTAAAAATTTAAGTTTGCAAGACCTTGTTGATCAATAATGAAGTCACACATAAGTCTAACAATAGAGGTAAATACTTGTTTTTGCTGTGGAAAGAGATAATAAAAATAGTTGCACTATTTTTATAATGGATAGACATGTCTCCCTTACAAAGAAGGGGAAATAAGAGAAAATTTGATTTATTGGTGCCTTTGAGGAAAGAATTTGGAAGGCCTTATGAGTTGTTCATCTTCAATCTACTCCACTTTGAAATGAGTATGCATGTTGATAATCAATATGGTGACAAAGTGTGTCCAAATTTTACTTGATTTAGGATATTGATTTGTTGTACCTTAAGGTTGAAAATGTAATCACACTAGTAGATGATCTAAATCATAAATTGGAATAATAAATTCATATAGGATCTGGGTTGGAAATAAATTTAAGATGAATGATTTCTCTCTATTGGACTTTGAAATTTATGATAATCTTCTAATCTAGATGATGATAATGACATGCTAATTCTGACAAGTCTATTATAACTAATAAAATTAACATGCTTGCAGGTTAGGACCTTGGTATATCATATCATTCAATCATATTGGACCTAGACAACCATGAACTAACTAGGAAAAATATAGAAAACATTTTTGATAAGTTAAATTAAGGAGAACATGATGAATTTCAACAAATAAATTTACATATGCAATCAATTGATTTAATCATAGACCATCAAATTATGCATTTAATGGAGAATGCGTAGCTAATTTAGATATTTCAAGTACATTATTGACTAATAAAGATGTGCATTTATTTGAGGAGTGTTCTAAGTTGAATATATAAACAAATATCACTAATCATGATATTATTGATGATAAATATAAACCATTGGTGGATAACATTACAACCCAATATGTCATGTTACCTTCATGCATTGTCATATTTAATCTTCAATTTTTTATGGTAAATGTGATAAATATTTTATTATTTTACCTATTAAAATATTAAATAAAGATCAAAAAATAACGAATACTTATTCTTGTCATGATGGCTCAAATTTAAATGGCACTAAGAAAAAATGGTTAGAATTTAACCATGATGATTTATTACAACTTTGCTTAGATTTATCAATAACTATTTGATTGATGATGACATCTGAATTGTAAATAATTTATCTATGGAAATTATTCCCTAGGTGATAACCATGAAAACATAGACCTTATTATTTTTATTATGGGGAATCATGTAAGAAAATGTACTTATAGATCAAGCATGAAAATATAATAAATTTTCATCTAGAGTATAAGCCCAAGTTATATAGGCTCTTCATTTCTAATTATAAGTATTAACATGTTAGGTTTAGGATGTTAACTAGAAATATCTCTCTTTAATTCAATGAGAAATCAAAGTAGAGTAAGATCTAACATCTAATATACCTTTGTGTTAGTACAAAACATGTAATTTAGGAATGTTGAGGTACTCCAATTTTGGGTGTGTTTTGTATTTTTGTCATATATGGTTTTATTTTTGTTATGTGTGGTTGGTCATATGGTTTCTATTTATTAGTTTATAATTATCTATTAGGTCTCCCTTTAGAAATTTTGATCAATTGATTTAAGGGACTTAATGTTTTTATGAAGTCTCTAAATTAGTCATGACTTGTGACTTTATATAAAACAATCCTTTGATTTATTTTATGGGTAATCTCATGCCTTATTTTCCTATAAACCATATTAACTACATAAATTCAAGTTTCATTAATTAGTTCATTCATATTCATGTGGTTGAGAAGGTATAGATGGATTCGAGGCATATTATGTATTAATTTTATCCTCTTCGTCAACTCACATTAATAATTATTGAGTCTATCAAGTGAAGCAAACATAACTAAAATACCAAGGTAAAATATAATTGTTTATTATCTGACTACCATATTGATCTTAAAATTAGATCTAGGCTTCAGTTCTTTTGGGTTGAACTAAATAAAATACATAAATAAATAACAAAAAAATAAAAATATCAAAATTAATCTAATGATTCAAGTAACCTCTACCAATGTTTTTTGTTTTTAATCAAAAGCAGACAAACCACTATAATATTTGATTTATATTTAATAATTACAAAACCCTGTTTCAAAGGACATACTGGCAGGAAAGAATCAGGAAGAAAACCTCCATTATCGTTTGATAATTTACATAATTTGAGCATAAACCCAAATATTTTCATCATTACATCTTTTTACATTATATATCATCTTTCTAAGATTGATATATCTACATTTCATACCACTATAGTACATTGATACAACAATATTACATATTTCCATTCCCCCTAAAGCTTCCCAAGCTGCATTTTCAGCCCTTGATTGTCAAAACATTTGGACATTTCCTTTTTCCAATTCAAAATATCAAAAAAATATTCAAATTTTGTATCCATTCGTGAAAAAAACCAGCACCTTCATTTCTAGACACCATTCGTTCCTTAGGCCTGTTGACATTAAAACAAAATTGCATCAAACTTAACAAAACTGCATCAAAATTTACCATGTGTTCTGCCATTACTAATTCTCAACTTCCATCATATCAAATTGCTCCTCTTCCATCATATCAAACTGGTCATATATCCTCTATCATTCTGATTGAATATCATCTTGCCAAACATCACACATATCAGGACCTTCCATCTCTGTTGGATTATTTAATCCTGTTTGTATAAAAGCTGAGGTATTTTCACCTCTCCCACACACGAAAAGGTTCTTCATTTAGATTAAGATTAGTTGCAATTCGCACACCAAACAAGTGAAAACTTGAATGTCCAGATTGTGGATTAACCTCAGTACCTTCTCGTACTACACTACTTTCTGCTTCATTCAAACATTTCTTGTGTTAATGTCTATCATACTTTTGCGTGGGAGCTTCAAAATTGTTTTTATCCAATCCATTTCAGGCCATCTCCTCCAAACAATGCATCCCATAAAAGACGACATCCCTCCTCTTTGAGACATTCTGGAAAATAGTTCACTTGTTTTTTGCATGCTTCCTCATTTCAGATGGCCTGAGAGGATGGTTTAGCAATGGTTGTGAGCAGAGAGGATGTTGGTAACGTTGTGGAAAGAGGCTTTTGACTGCCAATTGCATTTGCTTTTGAAGCTTCTTAAATTATTTTCACCAGATCACTTTGCATATAACAGGCATTATGTCAGACAATACATGCTCACACCATGAGATAGCATCTCTGGTTCACAGCCTTCAAACAAATCCATTTTCCACATTTTTTAATCATCACCTCTTCGAACAGTTCACCTGCTTTGCATTTCATTCTATGCTTTCACATTTTTCATGTATTTTATGCAATCAATGCATTCCATGAGAAGATATCCCTAAAGCATTTGCTTGGCATCGAAGGCGGGAGCAGGACTGATCCTGACATTAGAACCTTCAACATGAGCAGAGTCGGGTCTTGTTCAGGGTAGAACTAGATCAATTTCTGAACAAGAATATTTTCCGCTTTGTGTTTGGTTCAAAATCCTTCCCGGGTCCATGCGAGATGTGGGAGCAGAAAAAAATCCATGTGGGGGTGGAGCCAATTTCGAGTGGAGCCAGAACCATGCATGGACGGGACATTTTTTTAGCTTGGCTCATATAGTGTCCCGGTTTCGCAATCAAACTTTATCAAGGCGGGACTAGAACCAAGTTGGGTTCAGTGCGGAGTCGGAACCATACACTCACCTTTTTTTGCCTGTGCGGATGCGAGAGTGGGATGAAATCCAGAGTGGGAGAGGAGAGAGACCTTCATTTTCCACAGTGGGAGCGGAACAAGAAAAGACACCAAGCGGGGTCAGAGCCAGAGCGGCATCCAAATGTGAAACATTTTATCATTTGTGCCCAGATTAAAATATGTTCCGGTTCTGCATGATACACTTTAGGAAAGGGGTCGGGATTGATTTTGAAATGGGAACATTATTTTATTTACCCCTAAGGTGCCAGCTCGAACTTGAATTCTGATGTCCATGCGGGGTTGGGTTTATGTTGTGCGGGGTCAGAGCAAATTCTATGTGGAGTCAGAGCACGAGAGTGGGACGAGATGAGTTAATAAATTTTCATTTTTTTGTGTGCCAACTCCATCCTTATTCTAGTTCTGCATCCTTCTCCTTGTGTGGGGTCGAAGCAAGTTCGGGCAGAGGTGGAACCATTTCAAAATCAAGAAATTTCACTTTTTAAAACACTTGGTTTATTCCAGTTCTAATGCTGCACTCAGGGTCGAGACAAATTCAGTAGTGTGGGGTCAAGACAATTGAGAAGGATATATTAATCTTTTAGCTTTTGGTTCCAGAATTTCCTTACCGATAACCCTTTTGATATGCTTCATGATAATACTACAATGCTCTTTAAAAACCAAATTCAACTCATCATCACCAAATTTCTCAAAAACTAGCAATTCCCAGTTATTAACTGGCATGAAAATTATGTAATTCCTTGGATAGAACTCCATTCTAAAGCACTACATGATGCAAACAGGCGACATCACTTGAAGCTACTTCAATGATATCAAATTGTACCATTATCTGCATAAATTACCTGCCCTTGCAGCTGACCTACCACCTTATGACTTTACTATTGCAATTCCTTACAACAATATGGATATAGCAGTGGCACTTTTTAATTTTGATTTCAAAAGTTTTGGACATAACACACATGAAATTTCCATTTACACATGTGCTATTAAATATACAATACTGTATGTAATTTTGTTCAGAATTCCATTATTAAGCACACATGTAACTGTCAATTACAGATGTGTGCCCAAAACAACACATGTATATAGATAATGAACACCACCCTATAATTATATCATTATAAGAAATTGCAATAAATATTGCATACTTCCATGATAGATTTAATTTTACTAACATTCCTCATTTGTAATTAGAGCTTCTAGCTCAGGATGCATTCTTCCAATTTCAGCCATATGGGTAACTATTTCAACTTGCTAATCACATCCATAATTTCCCAGAAAATCAGCCACCTTATTACCTTCTCTATAAGTATGCAAAATTTTATAGTTACCTATTTTATCAAGCAAGGCCCAAATCTGCTTAACAATATACTCTAATGCCCAATTTTGAACTTTACGATCTCTACATGCATTGATCAAAATTAAGGAATCACCCTCCACTTGAATCATAGGAAGATTAAAACTAAGTACTAACTTCAAGCCCTGCAAGAGAGCTTGAGCCTCAATCGCATTATTAGTACCATATGGTAGTTTGAATGATTCGGCACATAAAACTATACCTTTATGATCTCTTATAATCACCCCAGCTCCAAAGATACCCGGATTTCCCCTAGAAGCTCTGGATCTATATTTAACTTGAAAATGCCAGGTGGAGGAGGTAACCAAACAATGGAATCTCTGTCCACTTTCTGAACATGTTGATGAAGACTACCTTTGAAAGGAAAAGACAGAAAATTCTAATTGGCCATCATGTTTGAATCCCATTTAGTAAAGAGGGAATTAACTTTTTTTACCTTATTGACATATGCATTTACTATCTCAGAAATAGACCTTTCTAATAGTCACAACATTTTATCAATAATCAATTTCTCTTTCCTGAAGATGCATCTATTTCTTTTCCACCAAAGAGCCCATAACACAGAGGATGGAATAATACACCAGATACTTGAAAAAAAGGAAGACTTATACAAATGTGGCCAACTTGTAAAAAGCTTCCAAATCATGTTTGGTAAAATAGTCACCCATTTCATCTTACCAGTCACAAACGTCCAACAAATTTGTGCTATTGGACAATTGAGAAAAAGATGGTTGATTTCTTCCAATTCTTCCTCACTGAGCACACATTTAAAAGGAGCTACAATTCTTAATTTAGCTAGTTTATCACTAGTAAGAATTTTATTTTGAATTGCTAACCAAGAGAAACAACCTGCTTTAGGTAAAACTTGTGAGTTACAACAAAATTTATAAGCTTTGTGAGTTGTAACTTGAAGATCTTGTGAGATCGATTTATAGCCTTCTTTAACTGTGTAACTACTTGTTGTTGCTTTTGACCAAAGCAACCTGTCCAGTTTGGATGAGAAATAAACTATTCTTTCTTGCAAAATAGATGAGATTTGAAGTTTTTGATTAACATCTATTGGCTCATTGGAAAAATCTTTCCACTGGACTTTACCCGTCAATACATCCACATGTTGGACATAGTCTTTTACTTTTGTTCCCCAAATTTGAGACAATGTTAAAGCAAAATTTCCAAAATTAAAGTCTAAAGCTAAATTTTGATAACCATTCCAAGAATCTTGCCAAAATAAGGCTTGATTACCATCATTAACTTCCCAAGTTAAATGTGGTAAAATAACCATTCTACAAGAAACTAAAAAATTCCACATTGCAGATCCAAAAGGCGGATTTGATACAGTCAAAATTCTAGATGGGCAGTGAGTATCCAAATATTTACTCTACATGAGATGACACCATTTTGTAGAAGGTTTTGCATACATTTTCCAAACCATTTTGGCTCCTAATGCTTGATTTCTCTGTGACAAATTATGAAGACCTGCTCCACCTTTCACCTTCTCTAAACACATAGTTTCCAAAGATACCAAAGGAATTTTCTTTTGCTATCCAAATTTCCAGACCACAAAAACTTTCTAATCAATTTTTGAATTTGAAATATGATAGATTTAGGAGCTTTTAGAACTGACATGAAGTAGTTCAGGATTGATGAAATCACAGATTTTACCAGTAAGATTCTACCTGCTAAGGATAGTCATCTTCCTTTCCATGCCAAAATTCTAGATTGAATATTTTGGATGATTTTATGCCAATAAGTAGTTTTATTTTGTCCTGTAAAAAAATGAATCCCAAGATATTTACATGGTAAGAGAGCTTGTAGGTAACCAAACAAACTAACTAATCAATTCTCAATGGCAGCTGATGTATTAAAAACATAGATTTTGGGTTTTCCTTCATTGAATTTTTGCTCTGAAGCTCTTGTATACTTATCCAATAAGGCTTTAATATGCAAAGCTTCAGCCATTGTTGCTTTTCCAAAAAGCAAGGTATCATCAGCAAAAAGAGAGTGGGTTACTGATATATTAGTGTTTGGAATTAAAACACCTTGAACAAGCCCTTACTCATGAGCTTTATGAAAAGATCTACTCAAGGCTTCAACTAAAATGATAAATAAAAAGGGAGAAAGAGGATCCCTTGACAGACCCCTTGGGAAGAACCAAAAAACCCAACCGCTACCCCATTAAGTAAAACAAAAAACTTAGCTCCTGACAAGCATGCCATTACCCACTTACACCACTTCTGAGAAAAACCAAATTTCAATAGCACCTGCTTTAAAAATGGCCAATAAACTCTATCATAAGCATTTTGCATATCCATTTTAATAACCATGGAAGATATTTTATTTGCAGCAATAGAATGCAATGTTTCATGAGCAACAATTGCTCCTTTCGATGTTTCTCTACCAGGAACAAAGTCCCCCTATTCCTCAGAAATGATTGATGACACAAGAGGATAAAGGCGAAGATAAATGGCCTTTGTAAAGATTTTATATATTGTATTACAAAGAGAAATAGGTCGGAAATCAAAAAAAGTATTTGGTGAACTAATTTTTGGGATAATTGCAATATTAGTCACATTGAATATTTTTAACATACCTCCTAATTGCCTTGATTCCTCCAATGCATTTAAGATGTCAATTCCAATGAACTCCCAACACTTTTGGTAGAAAATGGTTGTGAATCCAGCAAGTCCTGGAGCTTTATCAGGAGCCATCGAGAATATGACATCTTTTAATTCATTAAGGGAAAAAGGAGACATCAATCTTGCATTATCTTGAAGAGATATCAACTTTGGAATGCCCTGAAAGATCTCTTCTCTCTCCCTTATTAAATTAACATGATCATTGATATTTGCAGTTAGTAAGGAAGAAAAAAAATTGACTTCTTCATTCTTGATTTATTCCTCATTAGTAAGCAAAGCTCCAGACACACTATCATGAATGCAAAAAATTGAGCATTTTTCTTTTTTAATTTGGGTTGATATGTGAAAAAACTTTGTGTTCCTATCACCATCTTTCAACCATAACTCTCTTGATTTTTGTCTCCAATACACCTCCTCTCTCAACAATAACTCTTTTCATTCCTCTTGCAGCTTACTCTGCTCCTCAAACAATGCACTATCAAGACCATTAGTAATAATTTTTTCATTTACCTCTAATAACCTTTTATAAACCAAATCTTTCTGCTCAAAAACATTCTTAAAAACATGTTGATTCCAAGTTTTTAACTGATGTTTAACATAGTCCAACTTTTTTCTCAACTGATACATCCTAAAACCTTCACAAAAAGGTGCACTCAACCATGATTGCTTTAATAAAGAAACAAAATCAGGGTGCCTAAACCACATTGCCTCAAATTTGGAGGATTGAAATTCAGATTTTAACTTTTTTGCTGCCAAATTTAAAGAAATGGCAAAATGGTTTGAAGCAGCAAAGGGTAATATTTCAGATGTTAAAACAAAATCACTTAACACCCAATTTGGAGAAATTAAAAACTTGTCCAACCTTTCTACAATTTGAAGAAAATCTTTCCTTCTATTTGTCCAAGTAAATCCCCCATTTTGTGGAATAACATCCACTAAAGCATTATCTTGAATAAAAGCAGCAAAATCCTCCATATCTTTCTTTGGAGGACATATTCCACCTTTTTTCTCTAATAAATTTGTAATTGCATTGAAATCTCCTACAAGAACAATTTTTTCTTGCCCCACCCCATCAATCTTCAATTTCAAAGTTTCCCACAACAAATTTTTACCAGTTGTACTGGTAGGACCATAAACATTAAGCAACCAAAAAATGAAATCAAAATGAGTAACCTTCATTAATTTCCAATTATGATCAAAAGAAACATGACTCGTGAATATTGTTTTTGCAATCCATAATGTAATCAAGCCTCTTGAGGCTCCCTGAGATGGAAAATGAGAAGCTTGCCATTTGTTCAACTACTTAGAAATAACTTGAAAAGACTCATCTGAAGTTTTAGTTTCTTGAAGAATAACTACATCAGCCCCAAAAGCATCTAATTGTTGCTTGATTTGGACTCTTTTGTCAAGGGCATTTAAGCCTCTGACATTCCAAGATATTAACTTCATTGCAACTTGGGAGAGCAACAAGCTCTCCTTGGACGTTTTTGTTTCAAACCTACTCCCATTTTATCATCTAAAGTTGACTATAAACTAGCTACAATTTCTTCTTGTAACTTAAAAGCTAAAGATTTCCTTCCTCTTTTAGTTGGCAAATTTTTGCTTGAGCAAGGAGACAGAGGAGTCTAAGATATTGATAAGGAAACTATCTCATTAGATACCTCCCCTTCCCCAAAAACCTCTGAAGCAATATCATCAATCATTTGTTCTCCTACAAATACTAAAGCTTCATCAACAAACTTCTCAAACTCCATATCAGAAGGAATACTAGAGGAAGAATTAGAAGGTCCAAGTAACGACGGTTGAGATTGAAAAATGATATTACCAATATCATTTTGTTTATCAAACATCTTTAACCTTTTTTCACTATGATCAGAGATTCCAAGTGCTAACATTGACGCACACTAATTTAATTGTTGATAGCTATCAAATGAAATATGAGGGTTGAAAAGATTGAGAGAACAAAAAAATCTTTGAATAGGAGAGAATAGAAGATTACCTAGCCCAGAAACAAAAGAAACAATCAAAGGCCTTTTAATAAGCCCAAAAGACTTGACAATTAAATCTCCACTCTTATAATGAAAAAATGCCATTTTAGATTGTAATTGATCAATATCATAAACGAAATCTAACTTATTAGAATAATCATCTTGAATGACATGAGCTTTCTCCAAAGAAACAACACTACCACAAGGAAACCCAACTGAACTCAATGCAAAACCCTCTTGTGAACTAAAATCAGAAAGGAATTGACACCACTTGAAGCAGATGTCAAATACCTTTGAAACGAAAGACAGATCATATGTTTCAGCCAAACCCTTAACCGAAGCTGTGAGAGGCACAATCGACAAATCCTTCAAAGATTTTTCTAAATTAGGTTCCATCAACTCCTCACAATTTTGTGATGGATGAATGGGATAATGACAAAGAATGCATGTATTCTTAGAATCTTCAAAAAATACCTTTTGTTTCCACAGCCCGTAAATAGACTTGATGTTTACAAAAACTGGTAGGCTTTTAGAAACATCAATAAGGACACAAAGTCTAATTGGTAACGATGGATTAGAGAAAAACTGCAAATCTTGATTCAAAAAAATCCCCAACTGATTACCCAAAACCTCAATAATGTTGGATTCCCTGAATTCCAAGGATAACCCTTGAAACTAAATCCAAAATGGAATAAATTTAACCCTAAACTGAGAAGGGCAGAAATTTGGAGTCCATAATGTAGTGAACAGACCATTACCCTCACAAATCCAGGCTTTTTTCCTAAAAACCGCATTCCTATAATCTTTATCAAAAAAAAATTACTACAAAGAAACCTTCCCCCTGGTTTAAATAAAAAACCTGGAAAGACCCTTCCCACGTTTGAAAAACCCAATCTTTCAAAAAATCAATATCTAGCGTAAAATTCCAAAATTTACAAATAAGAGCCACATTTTTTAGATCATCAATCTGCAGCTGCAGCATCGCATTAGGTAGAGTAACACTTACTTGATCCCTTCCAAGAATCTACTTCAGTATCCATTGCTTGACTTTAACACCCAAATCTTTAATAGATTTTGAAGAAACCCTGTGCTCATCACCATGAGAAAAATTACCAATCGGGCCCCGACGACCCTTCTTAGAAACATTAATATTATTTGGAAAAGTGAGAGATCTCACTGGACCAAAAACTTTTTGATAATTAATAGGGATTGCATTTGGCAAAGTGGTCGGATAGGAAGGAAATGCTTTTGGAATGAAGGGAGCCCGAGAAGCAAAACAGCCAGAGACTACATCCGACCATGAGTGAGAGCTTGAAGAGTCAAACAAAACTCTCCCATGAGGGGTACAAATATCAAACGGGGGTTGTTTTTCCCTAATAAGAGATTTAGGAGCAAGCTTTGTGCCTTGAATACTTTTATGAATAAACTTAGGCCCTTGTAAATCAGAAACCCAAGCACCATTATGAAAAATAGCACCAGGAAAGCCTTTGGCACTATTAACCCTTAGGTTAAACCCACTTTGCAGTCTTGAAGAAAAATTTCCAGAGTAACCAAGAGCTGAACTATTTGTTTCAACCACACAATCCTTCAAAAAACCAAGCTTTGATAGCCCTTGCGCTCCATGAAAACCCACATCCTTCACAGAACGGTTAGAATATTTTGAATAATTACTGTTAACCACAAAATGCGAACTCCAATTCCTGCGGTGCTCCATCTTTACAAAATCCTCCAATATTCCTAGAGTGAGATTAGAGATAAATCTATTAAGGTTATCAAAACCTAGCTAGTAGTGGAGCAATATCCAAGTAATTGAAGTCATGTAAAAGTGACACTCATTCTTATCTAAAGAAGAGCTCTATCTAATATAATAAGAGTGTACAATTTTAACTTATATTTGATCTATATTAGCAAAATATTTTAGATAAAATAAGGGAAAGAGTACATGAGCACACATTTTGGTGGAATTTATGCTTATATCACCTTATAATTGGCTTTTCCTAGCTTAGGTATGAATACTTTTTTATGTTCTTAGGTGGATTGGTTGTTGAATATGGATTATCGGGTTGTCCTCTTAATTTGGAAGCATATAGGGTTGTTATTTCATATAATACCTCATTAGATCTAGCTATAAATTAGTTCTCAAAGTAAGACTAATTTCATTATTACTTGAGAATTTTTTTTGTTTCTACTTGTGGTTAGCTACGTTCCTAGATAAATAGGTTGTCAACTTTGAGCCTTTGAGTTAATGTATCTTTATTTTTTAAGGTGGGGAATTTATTGTAGCCTCCACAACATGCACCTATTATTTTAGAATATGGAACCTTTTTTACCAAATTTGTTTTAGTTTTTTCTCATCAAGCTTCGAAAAAACTCGTTGTGTGGGTCTTATGCCAATATTACTATATGTTGTGATTGCCAATTTTTAAGGAATCAATTCTATACCTTTAGTTTGGGTTTGGAATTCATTAAAATTCTTAATAATTATCCCTTACATTTTATCTGTCTAAATAGGTCTTGAGAGTGATTTGTAGTCCAATTCCATTCTCACACATGCAATTATGAGGGCTAAAAATTAAGAAAAAAGGAATCTTTTAAAATCATTATAATATAGCTTTGAGTCCTTGGTGATATTGGACCTCAAAAATATTAAAATGGTCTTGGAACAATACAATCTAATCACCATGATGTGGTCCTCTCCAAGATATTCAATTTAAAAAATAGACTAAAAATGCTTCCCAAATCAAAATTTATGTCCTCCAAAGTTTTCCTATTTTTAAGAATTTTTACCTTAACTTGTGCATATACAAACATGTAAAAAAATTTCTAGAATCCCTAAATGTGAAAATGTGCAAAAATATTCTAAAATATATAAATATGTGAACATGCAAAAAATCTATAATTATTTAATGTGCAAACATTCAAAAAGGTTATAGAACCCTTAAATATGTGAATATCCAAAAAAATTGTGGAATTCCTAAATGTGTAATTATGAAATCCCTAAATTTCAAAACATGCAAAATGGTTTCAAAATGTCTAAATGTGCAAGCATACAAAAAAATTCTAGAATCCCTAAATGTAAATTTTTAAAAAAGTTTAAAAACCCTAGATTACACTAGAGGCTTTTCACCTTGAGTTGCACATATGTAAATGTGCATGAAAATTATAATTTCTTATAAAACATGTAAATGTGTGTAAAATAAATAAATAAACGGAACCTTTCACATTTAAATATATTAAACCATTATATAACCCCTTAATGTGCAAATGTGCAAAAAAAAGTTTTGGAACTCTTAAATATGCAAATATGCATGAAAGTTCCACTTGCCCCAAATGTGCAAATTTGTATGAAAAGTCCATTTCTCTCTCACATGTGCAACTAGACCCCAAAATTGGATTCAATTTATATGAAAAGTCCATTTCTCTCTCACATGTGCAACTAGACCCCAAAATTGGATTCAATTTAATAAAAAAATTATGATGTCCCCTTAAAAAAAGATTTACTTTAAATATGCATTATATTTTAGTTTTTATCTAAAATAATATATTAATTTGAATTTTGTGTTGTAGAATTAGAAATGTTAAATTACATGACATTTTGAAAATGATCAAGAATTTGAGGGTTATAAAGAGGGCTTACAAAAGTGAGGATTGCATGTATTTGAATGTCAATTTTTTGCTTTAAGGGTAATGGAGAATAAAAAAGTAAAAGTACAACTATTAATTAATATGTTATATTTTGTAGCAACTTTTAGTCATAAAATTCTCTCACACTAAGAAATATTTTTTTATTCATTGTTAATCCATATCTAGTTCACCAAGAAAAATATATGGCATAGCAGTTGTGTTAGCAGTAACCACTTTAGGACTAATTAATTTTAAAATTGAATAAATGTTTCATATTAAAAAAAAGTGTGGTAGCTTTTGTTGTGGTAGTGATGGTGCGTGTAGTGAATTCTATAGAGAAAGAAGGTATTAATTCATGCAAGAAAATTATTTATTTCAATGTTAGAAAGAAGGCCCATACACTATTAATCGTAGAAAAATCATACTCTTTCATTTTTGGATTCTGATTTTTGCATAATGATCTTTCATATTCAAAATTGAATGTTTGGGAATGTATATGTAAAGTCAAGAAAGTGTATGTGGTTAATTTTAATGGTCATGTACATTGTTAGTAGTCTATTAATAGTATTTAATGAGGTAGGGTTTAATTAGGATTTATTTATTTTGAACATATATACTATGCTAGAACCATTTTGTAGGCCAGCTATACGAAATTCTAATGGTTTTAACACTTACCAATTTGTAAAACACACAATGTTTTTGGAATGAGGGTTTGTGTAGAAATCTTATTCTATTGATGAGACTTTTGGATGGAGAAATTCTGAAAATAAACTAGAGACAATGACCTAGTTTGTGTGCCTCCCCAAATTCCACACTAATTGATGGAGGTTTTTCCACCATTATTTTAAAACCCAATGGTAGCTATCAATATTTTCTCACTTCCACGTTGGGTCACTAGAAAAACAATAGTATTTTTTAAGAATGAGATTTTGATGATCATGGGGCTGATAAAGAGGCCAATTTTATCATAATCTTATCTTATTCTATCTATGATTATTCATATGATTTTTTTTTCCAATAAAACAATCTAGAAGATTGTGTTCCAATTTTATTTTATTTTTGCATCATTTCTTAGTGTTTCTTGTTTATTTTGCATCTAAGGATCAACAAAAAAATACTTAAAATAGACTAATATCAAAAGGAATATTTTTTTTCTAAGTTTTTCATGAAGTTTAAATGTCATGATTTGTGGGCTTCAAATTTATATTATTATAGTGTGGTTTGAGTGAAATTTTTTGAATATAAAAAGACTTTAGGGTTTAGAATAATATTAGATACCTCATTTGGGGTTCTTGTTAACACGTTTATAAACCTTGAAGAGTAGAAAATCACATAAATTCTCATACATTTTTTTTGTTATGTTTTGATCTAAAATTTTCATTCACCTCATACAATATCTTGGTTAAAGAACTTTGCAAAGAAGATAGTGTAGTTGGTGCAATGCAAGTTTATGAACAGTTGACTATAAGAGAGGTTTGTTAGAGTTTTCTTAGATTTTGTTTGTATTTCCTCATTAAAAACTTAGTAATCATGTACATAGAACAAATATTAAGGAGTAGACTGAGAAAAAATTGTGAATGTTCAAATTTTCTTATATCCTTTTTTGTTAAATAGAGTGTTTTTGTTCATTGAAAAAACAAAATTTTTAAAGTGTCTTCTAATAGTAAATAATTTTTTTTTTATATAATATATACACTCTCAAATCCTTCAAAGAAACGTGCAAGTTCCAAATTTAATTGAATAAAATTTTATTGATTTTACTCAATGATGATTTTACACCATGTAATGAAAATATGTTTTTATCTACTTGTTGATATCATTTAATGGAAACTAAGATTTCTTAGAATAAAAACTTTATTTTATCTATTTTTGAAAGATGAGGAACAAAGTTCAAGTATGGTCAAACTAATATGTAGGAAAACACAATTATTTTAGATTAAGCACGTAAGAATTATTATCAATTAGTTATTCTAAACCCCAAAGGAAGCACTTTTTGTGTTAAATAATAGCAATCCTATTAATTACTATAATACATTATCTATATACAATTAATTCAATTATGGATGGAATCAATAAGTATGTTTAGGGGTAAATAATTTGTGTAGAGATATATAAATCATGTAGAAAGTATACTTCTAGGAATTAATGTTGGAATATTAATATATTAGACACAATCAATTATGTTGTTTGTAAATCTTTTTACTAGATTTGAATATGAGGAATGGAACTTGTACAAGGTGATATTATTAAATTTTATGTCGCCTTAATTTTAATTTTATAGAGTTAATTTAGTTGTGAATGGAGATTATTCATAGGAGTAAATAAGTTATGTAGGGATATAGCAATCATGTAGCAGTAATTATAGTTTTGTCAATCAATGTTGTAATATTAATACATTAGAGATCGTTAATTATATTAGATATTGTATGACTTGAAAATTTCAATTGTAAATCTAAATTATAATCAACAAACAATGAAATTCACAATCAAAAGATAATAATAATGAAGCAATTTGAATGAAGATCAAACAAACAATTAATACCTTAAACTTACGAGATCTTCAAGTTGAGCTCTAGTGTTCTCCTCTTTTCACCTTGGAGAATGGTGTTGAAATTGAATATGGATTGATGATACATAATGATGGAAAATAATGATGATTTAGAATAAATATTTTAGATTTCTAGGTGTACATTTTTCCCCTCTTTGAGACAATGTGTTTTTATAGCATTGTTTCAAAGAAAGTGTGAAAGAATTTGTGATGACATGCCCCATTTTGACTTGGTGAATGTATGACCTAAAAATTCAATTGCAAATCTATATGATAATCAACAAACAAAATGATTCACAATCAAATAATCACACCAATGGAGCAATTTGAAAAAAGTTCAAACAAATAATCAATACCTTAAACTTGCGAGACCTTCAAATTGAGCTTCATTGTTCTCCTCTTTTCACCTTGGAGAATGGGAATATTTGTAATAAGAACAATAGCAATAAAGCACTCACAATTCAAGAATAATTTCGTTGCACGATTTGAGATGAGAAATGAGTGATAGGATGGTTGTATTTATAGATTTTTGGTGATATTGATCAACAGTCAAGATCAAAGGAAAAACTAAAAAAGACCAATGGTGGAGGATTGATGAGAGGGTTTGATTGATTGTTAACTGACTACATGATTTTAGATAACTTATTGCATGATTCAGTCAAGAGAAATGATTAAAGTGTTAACTGAGACTGATAGGTTGTTGACAGGATTAATTGATTAGTTAAATTATTTGATAGATCGGTGGACTTAAAGTGGGTATCCAAACATAATAACCCGGCCAAAATAACCCTGGACAGAATAACCCGATCACAATAACCCAATGACAAAATAACCCAGGGTCATAATAACCCAAGCCAAAATAACCCGTGGTAAAAATAACCCATGGACAGATTATCCCTGTAAGAATATTATAAATTTTGTTTTCCTTTCTCTATATTCTTACGTTGATATTATTTCCATGGGTTATTCTGACCATGAGTTATTTTGGCTTGGGTTATTATGACCCTGGGTTATTTTGTCCTTGGGTTATTGTGATCGGGTTATTTTGTCTAGGGTTATTTTGGCCAGGTTATTATGTCCTACAATCCTTAAAGTGAATGGGAGTGAAACATAATTGATGAATTAGTGGATTGAGAGTAAATTTCAATCAAGAGGTGAGGTGGAAATGCATGGAAATTAATAAATAAATAAACTATTAATGGCATGTGCAAAATGGATTAAATAAATAATTTTATTTATTTTTGGAGAATGGATAATATTGAGAATTGATGGATAAATTAAATAATTAAAATAATTATTTAATTTTGAGAATTGGAGAAATTAATTATTTAATTGATGGTAGAATAATTAGTAAAATAATTAAATAATCAAAATTATTTAATTAATAGAGGAAATTTGATAAAATAAGATAATTTAATTAAGTAATTAAATTAGTTAATTAAATGCAGAATATGGATTGATGATACATAATGATGGAAAATGATGATGCTTTGGAATAAATATGTTAGTCAGATTTAGGTGTTTATATTTTGTTCCTCTTTGAGACAATGCATTTTATAACATTGTTTCAAAGAAAGTTTGAAAGAATTTGTGATGACATGCCCTAGTTTATCTTGGTGAATGAAGAAATGGAGGTAAGATGCCCCCTCGAGATTTTGACGATTTTTTTTTGGTCAAACTCTCAAAAAGGAGTGGGTATGGCAGAATGGATGAAGAAAATGGTAAACTAGCAAAAGATCAGTCATGTGGATGAAATGACAGATTTGCAAAGGAATGTGGGAAAGGAGATGGGCTAGTGTGTGATCATTTGGACAGAGGTATGGTGTGCCAACTGAAGTAGGTTTTCTTACTTTCCTTGTCAATTGTGTGATTTTATGCATGATTTAGTTAGAGTTTCGCAAGGGTTAGCCTAGGATTTTGAGCTAGGGTTTTTGAGAATTTGTACAAAGTCTAGGGGGATTCAATTGTCCCAAATGAGAGCAATTGTTGTCCAGATGTGCACAATTTCCAAGGGATGACAACAATTGTTCTAGATGTGCCTAGTTGCCAAGGGATGAGAGAAATTGTTCCAGATGTGTGCAATTACCAAGGGATGAGAGAAATTATTCTTAGATGTGCACAATTGCCAAGGGATGAGAGCAATTGTTCTAGATGTGAGTAATTGCCTAGAGATGAGAGCAATTATTCTTAGATATGCACAATTGCCAAGGGATGAGAGAAATTGTTCTAGATGTGCACAATTTCCAAGGGATGAGAGAAATTGTTCTAGATGCGTGGTATTGCCAAGGGATGAGAGCAATTGTTCTAGATGTGCACAATTGTTGTCTAGATGTGCACAATTTCCAAGGGATGAGAGCAATTGTTTTAGATGTGTGCAATTACCAAGGGATGAGAGAAATTATTTTAAATGTGCACAATTGTTGTCTAGATGTGTTTAATTGCTAAGAGATGAGAGCAATTATTTTAGATGTGTGCAATTGTTGTCTAGATGTGCATAGTTTCTAAGGGAAATGCACGATTATTTTAGATGATAGCAATTGTTTTAGTTGGTAGAAATTTCCAAGGATGTATTTGACCAATATTAGGGAGAAAATGTATCAATGGAGGGCACAAATGAGCATGGGAATGGTGCAAATCCTCACTATAGGGGCACAATTTCTCACTATAGAGGGACATTTTTTTATGATTAGACTAAATGTTAGTATGGTAGAAGAAAAGAAGGAAATTGATCATGATTTATTAGTGTCACACAATATAATGTATGATGAATGAAAATGAAATAGATTGATGTAGATGCTCATTGATAGATAGTGTGCTTTCTATTTGTGCTTTGTATCATCATAAAGCTTATTGTGGAAAAATGAAAACATGTACACCAAGTTGAGACAAACCTTGTTGACTTTGGTATTCCTTACATGGACTTTGACTCTACAAACAAGAGTGATTGTCCTCATTCACACCAGACATAAAGGAACCTCTTCAGAATATGTGAAGGAAATGATCTTAAAGCATAATATTCCTAGTGCAGAAAGGCATTTAAATGACCTTATATGCATGGGATGATTTTTAATGCTAGAAGTCATTCCTACACACACAAGGAACGTACATTCCCCAATAATGCAATGAGAACATTCCACAAACACAGCGTACAAAAATAATGACCTTGCCCCATTCTTTCTCCTCTAACCATTTGAAGATATCCTTGAGGAACATGGGAATAGGACAATAAGATAAATCAAGCAATAAAAAGACTCACTAACCAAACAAATCAACATCCATCATATTTTCTTGCCAAGAGATATGTGCTCAACATGGATAAATGCCCATTGTAGGAAGGATGTATCTGTTAAGGCATGATAGGTTGGATAAGACGTTTGAAGCTGATTTGGAAATAGATCAAATAGGTTGTAGAGAGTTTAATAAGAGTCTTTAATTGTGATTATTTCATGAATTATCAATGTCTTCGGGTATTGTATATTTTGTTCTTGCTTGAATGTCTTGTTCTAGGCAATAGAAAATTATTATGGATATGGTGAGATGATGTTGTGGTTTATATTTTTTAGAATTTTTGAATGTTTTTAGATTTTGTTGGGATTATTTGATTTTTTGGATTTTTTTTGGCATTATTAGATTTTTTGGATTTTTTGGGATTATTTGATTTTTGGGGATTATTTATATTTTTTTGGATTTTTCAGAGGTGTCCAGATCACCAAGTGAGCTAGAAGGCATATATCAAGATAGTTTTTGCAGCAGGATCTAATCACCTACCCCTAGTGTCTAGCAATGTATGGGACACTATGAGTGGATGAATGGACTGATGTAATGAAGATGGATATGTGAAGGATGGGGAGGATATGAATTATGCAAAGTGACCTAGGATAAAGATTTTCTCCTCCAAGGACTATCTCATAATAGGATAACATGTTTGATCCAAGCTAAAATGTTTGGATAGTGCTATGTAGGCAATGGAATGGCATGGGATAGTATATGGTCAAAGGAAATGACCATGTCAAGATTTTTCCAAAAGCATGTTTTGAAGTATATGCCCCTAGTCTAAGTTATCAAGATCAAGGTGGATAGGGAAGATGGATGAAAATGAAATGGATTGAATGGATATTGGTGTATGAGATCAAATGCTCCCAATCAAACTGATACACATAGATAATCGATTTTACATATGATGCATGTTTTCTAGGTTTTCAACATGGTACTTGTCTAATGTGCCATTAGAATGGTTTTCACTATTGGACAGATATTTTTTCTTTACTTTTTATATTATTTTATTTTATTTGTTTTTGAACGATCAATTATGTTGGACCATCTGGTGGTATTGACGGATATGTTGTCATCATGTGCAAATAATGTCCTGCCTTGAGGAGTTGCTTCGCCAAGATAAGAGCACTTGTATATAGACCATGTATGTTATTGTGATCCTCATTGATACTAGAGTTGGCTTTATCTAAATGTGCCTATCGTGATAGAGTGCCATTAGAGTCTGTATGATAAAGTGTTGCTACCAAGACACGATGAATGTAGGATTTAATATTTTTAGATTTTAAGCAAGATGTTCAATTTTGATGGCGGATATGAAATGTGGATGAATTATTTGATATTTTGGATGTAGGATTTTTTATTTTCTAAACTTTGGATTGTGCATGTGGGATTTTGGGTGTGTTTGGGACTAATGACTTCATACACCTTGTGTGTTGGTATTGAAGATTTTTTTGAAGAAGGTAGACACTTTTGAGCGATGGAAGGCCTTTCTTGGGATGGCTCCATAGTTTTATTGACTATTAGATTTGGATTCGGATTTGATGTTTTGCATGATCCAGTTTTCTTTGGGATCCATTTTGGCTTTATGTGTCCACTTTGATTTTTGGATTTATTAGCTTTGATCCTTTTCTTTGTAAAGAATTTTCCCTTGTTGGCCCCCATTAGTGGATGGAAAGATTTGGGAATGATGATCTATGATGTGGATGGGTGGAGTGTTGGTAGCAATCTTATGGTAAGGACTATTCATGGACCCTATTTTGATGTTTGCATAAGATGAAGTCGCCCCTAGTATCATGGAGGTACCACTAACATCCTTAAATTTCTTGATCAATAAATAACCCAGTCCTTGGTATTTAGGATTGTCAAAGAACTGTGTCAGCTCTAGAATACCTTGTTCATGTAGGCCTAAACCTTTTCCTTTATATTGCATGTTTTGACAGATTTTGATTGCAATAGGATATGTGTTGTTCTAGTAACAAGATGCTAATTCTTCTTTGTGTTATTGAGAATCATCAATGGTAGTTATCTCCTCATCAATAAGGAAGTTGGCTCTGAAAAAAGTAAGTGATCCAAGTTGATAGTATATTGGTGCTTTCTCTTCCTTCGTGTTTGTTGATTCATCATTTTGTGAGATGTTCTCAAGGAGTCCTATGAATTCAACTATAACTTTGTCACATGTGTCTAGTGGCAACAAGTATCTCATTTGTAAAAGTGGAGGCTATTGGCATATGGATGGGATCAATTTCAATTTTGGAATCATGGATGGCATGGAGAGAGATGATGGGGTCTTGATCAAGAATAGGATGAAATTGCAAGGTTTGGATAACTTGATCTTAATTCATTCCAGGGCTTTCTTCTTGATACTTTGGATTATATTCTTGACATGGATCAGGTTCGACTAATGTGGTAGGAATAAAGGACACTTGTGTAGTCTCAGCATATTTGCATGGTGATAATTGATTTTGAATAGGAACCACAAGAGTGGAAATGATGGGCAATGGGATGGATGATGGTGTTTGGTCCAAGATCTCTTGATTATAGGTTGTGTTAGGATTCATGCAGATCGAAGCAATTAAAATTAACAATTATATGCAGATTAAATAACCCAGAAATAACAATGAAGAATAGCACAAAAGAGATCAACACAGAAATTTAATGTGGTTCAGCCAGTATGGGCTACATCCACAGAAACTCAGCCACCCAATGATTTTATTATCCAATACAAAATAGATTACAAGCTTGTGAATTACACACACCACAACTTACATCCCTGCTGCTTATAACAAGCTTTTTGGAAGCTTCCATAATTAGGGTTTTACAAAGTCATTTTTCCATTTGATGTGTCAGTGGGAAAACCTTGACATGTTAACGAGAAAAAAAATTGAGGGTTGTGCCTCGAACACCTACTATTGGGGCCTGCCACCCCCAAACCCCCACTCGAGGCCCGTCCTGGCCCTAAACCTCGACGAGGATACGTTACGAGTGTACAATATTTGCATGATCAATCGCCACATATCAACAATCTCCCACTTGGAGATTGATCCTAGACGACGTCGTTGCACTTGCAGCTCCCACTAGATTGTAGGTCTGGCTGGTTTCTTATATCCATCGTTATCAGTCATGAAGGCCAACGGAAATTGATGAGGAAATCAGTTTCTCCCATGTAACCGCCTTTGTGAACATATCTACAGGATTCTCACTTTTGTGAATTTTCTCCAGCTTCAACTGTCCATCCTCCAAAACTGACCGAATGAAGTGGTATCTGAGTTGTATGTGCTTAGTTTTTGAATGCGGAGCTGAGTTATTAGCAAGATGAATGGCACCCTAGCTATTAGTGTACAAAGGGCTATCTTGTTGTTTTCCTAATTCCTTTAGAAAACGTTGTAGCTAAATCATCTCCTTGTTGGCTTTTGTAGCAGCAACATACTCAGCTTCAGTGGTTGAAAGCGCAACAACCTTTTGCAGTCTTGAAATCCAATTGATTACAGTACCTACTACAATAAAAGCATACCCTATAGTATTGCTCCTGCTATCAATATCACCTGTCATATTAGAGCATAATTTGTTCCTCCAAAACATAGTTTTCTTGAAGTAGTACCTCTCAAATATCAGAGAATCCATTTTACTACATTCCAATGTTCCATTCCCAAATTGCTCATATACCTGCTCACAACTCCCACTACATGTGCAATATCTAGCCTTGTGCATACCATTGCATATATCAAGCTACCAACTATTGATGCATATGGTATCTTAGACATTTTGTCTTCTTCCTCTGGTGTCTTTAAACACATCTCCTTAGTCAACTTAAAGTGACTAGGCAAAGGTGTACTAACTGCTTTTGCATCTTGCATGTTAAAGCTTTTCAACACCTTCTTTACATACTCACTTTGAGACAAATAATTTTCTATTTTTCCTATCCAATGTGATCCTCATACCAAGAATTTGTTTTGTTGCACCCAAATCCTTCATAGCAAATGAATTTGCTAATTTTTGCTTAAGTTCATTAATATGTTGCATGTTAGACCCGACAATAAGCATGTCATCAACATAAAGCAATAGGATAATATAGTTGTCATTATCCAATTTCTTAAAATAAACACAATAATCAGAATGACATCTTTTGTAACCTTGTTCATCCATAAAACTATCAAATTTCAAATACCATTGTCGAGGTGCTTGCTTCAAGCCATACAAACTCTTCTTTAACCTGCACACAAATTCCTCCTTACCCTTGACCTCATATCCCTGTGGTTGCTACATGTATATTTCCTCTTCCAAATCCCCATGGAGAAATGATGTTTTCACATCTAGTTGTTCAAGATGCAAATCTTTTGTAGCCACAGGACTTAGAATAGTTCTAATAGAAGTCATCTTTACAACCGGAGAAAATATTTCATCAAAATTTATACCTTTTTCTGTGCAAAACATTTTACCACGAGTTTGGCCTTATGTCTTTTCTTGCCTCCATCTTCTTCCTTCAACCTATAAACCCATTTATTTGGCAGTGCTCTTTTACCTACAGGTAATTGGACTAAGTCCCAAGTCTGATTCTGCAACAAGGAATCCATTTCCTCTTTCATGCCTAGCTCCCACTGCTTTTTGGTATCTACCTGCATTGCTTCTTTATAACCTTCAGGTTCACCAGAATCAGTTAATAATATAGAATATAATGATGGAGAAAATATTTTTGGAGGTCTAGTTATCTTTGTAGAACGTCTAACAATTGCAGGATTATGTGGGATAGCTTGTTGATAAGCATCAAGTACCACTGGTATTTTATTTTTTGGAATCTCATCCAACACCACATATTCCTTTTTGGCCTGTTCATGCTTCTTTTCCTGCAACTGATCCTTATACATGACCTTCTCGTTGAATATAACATCTTTGCTCCTAATGATTTTATGATTTTCATAATCCCATAACCGATAACCAAATTCATCTACTCCATATCCAATGAAGGTACATTTTTTAGACTTAGCTTCAAGCTTGGTTCTATTTTCAATATCAACATGGACAAAAGCTTCACAACCAAAGGTTTTCATAAATGAATAGTTTACCTTTTTACCCGTCCATGCCTCCTCTGTAATGCCACCATCCAAAGATTTGAAGATCCCATGTTTATTAAATAAACAGTAGTATGTATAGCATCTACCCAAAACTGTAAGGTTAGTCCAGCATGAAATTTCATGCTCCTTGCACACTCCATAATGGTCTTATTCATCCTCTCAGACACACCATTTTCTTGTGGGGATCCAAGAACCATTTTCTGCCTACGGAATCCATTGTATGAACAATAATTTTCAAATTCTCTGCTGCAATACTCACCTCCATTATCATATCTGAGACACTTCAACATTTTTTTTGTCTCATTCTCAACCAAAGCTTTCCACTTTTTAAAAGTTTCAAATACTTCTGATTTTTGTTTTAGGAAATACACCCATGTTTTACGAGTTGCATCATCAATAAAAGAAACATAATAACAAGAGCTACCAAGAGAAGATACCTGAGCTGGTCCCCATACATCTTAATGCACAAGCTCTCTCACTCTTCTTCTCTTTTCCCACTTTGAGAAATCACACAATTTTCACAGAACTCCAAGTCAATCTGCTTTAGACCTAGTAGCAACTTTCTGGAGTGAAGGATCTTCATTCCTTTCTCACTCATGTGCCCAAGTCTATGGTGCCACAATTTTGTTTCTGTCCCTACAACAAGTGCCCTAACTGTCTCAGTAGCAATTGTTTTTGTAGGAGCTAAGGTAGAATAAGTATTACTAGTACACAAATACAATGTGCCCACCTTTTCACCTTTAGTGACCTTCCAGACTTTGTAAAGGTAACTGTGCAGCCTTCACTACCCAATTATCCTACAGAGATTATTTTTTTTCTCAAATTTGGAACATGTCTTACGTCCTGTAGTAACCATTCATTTCCATTCTACAACTTGATTTTTATTTTTCCTTTTCCAACAATCTGGCAGGGTTCATCATCACCCAAATATACCTGTCCAAAATCACCTTGAACATAATCTACAAAATATTTCCTATGGGGTGTGGCATGAAATGAAGCCCCTGAATCTATTACCCAGGAATCATTAACATTATCTAAATATAGAATTAAAGCATCATGTAATTTATTACTTGCAACATTAGCTTCCTTACTGTCGCCATGTTGTTTGTCTTCTTATTTTCCTTTTCGAGACCAACAATCCTTCTTCAAGTGTCTTGGCTTTCCACAGTGCCAACAATCCATTTTCCTTTGGATTTAGATCTGCCCTTCTTCTACTTCCCTTGTAACTTCCCACGATTTGTTGGGCTTTTTCCTCTCTCCTTTGTTCTTGCCCTGTTCTCTAAAGTCAAAGCATTACCCGATGTTGAAGTCTCACCTATGTTTTTCCGTCGCATTTCCTCGCTAAGGATAATACCAACAACATCATCAAATTTCAATGTATTTGAACCAGAGACAGAGTTACTTACAGCCATTACCAAGCTATTCCATCTTTCTGGAAAAGAACATAAAACCAAGAGAGCCCTCACCTCTTCATCAAAATTCACTTTTACAGAAGTTAACTAACTCGTAATCGTATTAAACTCATTTAAATGATCTATCACAGATCCACCTTCAATCATTTTTAGATTAAACAAACGCTTCATGAGAAATACCTTATGTGAGGCTGAGAGTTTTTCATATAATTTAGCCAAATGTTCCATCAAATCCACTATTGTCTTTACTTCTGTTATATTGAATGCCACAGATGGTGCCAGGCACAATCGAATGGTTCCCAATGTCTTTCTATCCAGAATCTCCCATTTTTCATTGGACATCGTAGAATCTTTCTTTGCTTTTCCTTGCAATGGCCGCCATAGATCCTTTTGGTACAAATAATCTTCCATCTGCATCTTTCATAATTGGTAATTCTGGCCGTTAAACTTCTCAACCTTGAATTTTCCTTCTTCCATTGCTCCCACTCAAATCTAGAGGTTCCTGCCAATCAACCGAAATACACGCTCCTATGATACCAATTGTTAGGATTTAGGCAGATCGGAGCAATAAACATTAACAATTATATGCAGATTAAATAACCCAAAAATAACAATGAAGAATAGCACAAAAGAGATTAACACAAAAACTTAATGTGGTTCACCCAATATGGGCTACATCCACAGAAACTCAGCCACCCAATGATTTTATTATCCAGTGCAAAACAAATTACAACCTTGTGAATTACACACGTTGCAAATTACATCCCAGCCGCTTATAACAAGCTTTTTGGAAGCTTTCATAATTAGGGTTTTACAAAGTCGTTTTTTCATTTGACGTGTTAGCGAGAAAACCTTGATGTGTTAACAGGAAAAAAAAATTAGGGGTTGTGCCCTCAAACCCCTGCTATCGGGGGTTGCCGCTCCTGAACCCCCGCTCGAGGCCCGGCCCAGCCCCAAACCCCGGCGAGGATACGTTACGAGTGTACAGTATTTGCATGATCATTCGCCACAAATCAACAGGTTGGATTGGCATTAAACAGTGTATTATCTATTGCGGATAGCCATTGGGGAAACTCCTAAAAAGTGTTATTATTGGATGAGTCAATTGATGGGGATAATGTGGATTGATGTTACGAAGGTGTAGAGGACGAAGGAATGGTAGGAGAGATGAAGGCTTATTGTGGAGATTCTCCTTCAAGATGACCTATTATGAAGTCAAATGAGTGGTATGTGTTATGGCCATTGCTAGATATAGGTCAATTATTTTGATCATGCTTGGGAAAAGTGTCTTGATATATGCCTAGTTTCTCACTATGTGAACCATGGATATTATCAATGTGATTATTTTGTGATGAATTTTCAGGATGATCTTCAACAATGATATCTCCCTTGTCAATGATATCTCCCTTGTCAATGAGATCTTGAACAAGATTTTTTAATTTATATCAACCTTGAATGGTATGTCCCTTTGCTCTATGATATTCATAAAAATGTGTGTCCCTCCACCATATAGGTTTAACCTATGGTTCATATTGACAAATTTTTGTAGTGTTAATATGTTGGCTTGAACCAATTTCTTCAATGTTGATTCGATGGGTTCTCCTAATGGAGTGTACTTACGTTGAGGAGTATTGTTTTGTCGTGGGAGTCCTCTTTGTTGATTGTTCAAGATGGTTAATGGGGTTTGTGGTGTTTTTAGGATTATTTTTGGTTGAGCATTTGAAGCCATCTTAGCATCTACCACACCATCGTTGACCATATTTTTGTTCTTTTACCAAAACCGAGATTTGTCGTTAGAGGATTTTTGGTTACCTTTGTTATTCTTAAATATTTTCACGAGTCCTTTTGCTATTAGGGATTTTTCAATGGTTAGTCCTTTCTCTTTGACTTTATCGAATGTTATAGAGCATTAGACTTTTAGATGAAACCCTATTTCAATGTTCAAGTTTTCAATGAAGATTTCTACCAATTGCTTTTTAGGTATGTGAGGACATTTACTAGAAAGACTTCTCCATCTTTGCAAAGAGGAGGCAAAAACCTCTTTGTTGTTTTGTTTAGAGGTACATAATTCTTCTATGGATCTAGTTGTATGAGAAGTGTGCTATGAATTTCTCAGCTAATTCATTGAAAGTTTTGATGCCAGTTGGTAATCGTGAGAACCACTTCATAGCTTGTCCCACTAAGCTCTTGGGGAAGAGGTGCATTAGATAAGTGTCATTATGGATCACCTCTAGACAAGCAACATAAAATTCTCTGATATACTTGATGAGGTCTCCTTATATTTATCAAACTTGGGTATTTCAAAATTGTTTGGAAAAGGAGGCATAGGTATCATCATGTTGAATGGGTAGGGGCATATATCTTAGTGTAAAGCTTTTCTTTGCTGACCCCATACTCATGTTTGAAATATGTTGTTGCACAATTTTTTATTTGGAGATCCAAGTCATTTATTTGTGTGGGGACATGCATGTTATTAGGACCGTACGTGGATGTAGGATGTGTAGATGAGTAACCTTGGGGAAAGTTCATTGATGATGAATTTGGGTAAATGTATGAAGGACTTTGGGGAATGTAAGTGTGAGTGGCAAGGTTGGATGTGATGAACCGTTGTTGGGAGTTTGCGTAGGATGGGTATTGGCCCATGTTGGGATTGTGATGGAGGCAATTTTGTGAAGTCATGACATTTTGATGGGCATTTTGGTTTGGGTTTGGAGCAATGATATGGGAGTTAGGGGTGATAGTATGTTGAGGTTGTGATGTGTAAGTATAGGTGTTGGACTTAAATGGTGGGGTAACTTTAGAGGAAGTTTTATTTTGGAATGATTGATTGATTATATTATTATGAGACCAGGTGCATGTGATTGCATAGGGTGGGGTGGTTGAGATGAGTTGGGAATGGAGTTATTAGGTGTTGTCTTATAGAGTGGGTTGGTTATTTGTAAGGTATATGTTGGAGCTTAGGTCTATGTGGGAGGCATCGATATATGTGTCGAATTGGTTGGTATGAATGTTTGTGGGATAGTGGATGTTATTTGTTGAGATGGATTTGAATTGTTGGTAGGTAGGGTGGAAGAGTTCATTTGGGATTGGATGAGTTGATTATTAATGGGTGCTATGATAGTGTGATTTTTTGATTGCATGGAAGGTGGTATAGTGTTAGGGTTGTTGGTGAGAGGTATGTTAGAGTTGTTCTAGGATATCGTGTCAATATCATTTGTGGGGGGTATGATAGTGTTTTATGGTTGTGATATGATGGTGCTAGAACTTGTTTCCCCTATGGTTGATAGTAGAGTGTTATTAGGGATGTCTTTTATGAGGGTGGTATCAAATGTTATGGGTAACTTGGCACCTTGTTGTGCAAGTAGCAAAAGGTATTAATCTCGATCTTTGGCAAGAAGGGCATCTACTAGTCTCATGGTGTCTACATCCTGTTGTGCCCCTGACAATTCCTCGGGTGTTATTTATTTGACTCCACAAATGTTTCGGACTATGATTAAGACTCAATGGAGGTGGGGTTTCAAAGCCCCTTGAAACAAATGTGGGTATCTCTACTTGTAGTCCTCCAAATAGTTCCCTATGTAAGGTTGCCCTTTCGTGATATGGGTGCTCCATTTTCTTCTTAGCCTGTGACCATATTCAATGGGCATATAAGGTATGCCTAAGTTTTGATTTGTGTAGATGTTTGGTGGTTTTAGATGATGATTGGGAAAAGACCAAAAGCGTATCTAGATCTTAAGACTATGATCGGCGATTTCATAATGGTATC